>JAJOZX010001824.1:0-85000 GCA_023014485.1 Bathynomus jamesi | reverse complement strand
TTTCTCACTGCTGGAAGCACCTCTGGAACTCCATTTTTGGGATGTTGTTCAGCACCTCATGCAATTCCGCCTGAATCTCTTTGATGTCATCAAATCTTTGCCCCTTCAGCTGGATCTTCATCTTGAGGAACAGGAAGAAGTCACAGGGGACTAGGTCGGTGGGGTGGGGGACCACTGCCATGTTGTTTTTGGCCAAAAACTGCTGCATAGACAGAGCAAATTTGGCAGCGATCCACCTCATGTTGAGTTCCTCCATGAGAATGCGTTGGCATTAACCAAATGATAGGCCAGTGATGCTGCTGATGGTCCTCGTGGATGGCCTGATGCACTTTTTCAACATTTTCGTTGGTTCTGCTGGTTGAGGGCCAACCAGAATATTCAGAATCCTCAACCGACATTTGCCCACATTTGAACTGTGAGAACCACTTGAAAGTCTGGCTTCTGCCCATGGCATCATCACCAAATGCTTGTTTAAGTATTTTGTGTGTCTCTGACGTGGTTTTGCCGAGTTTGAAGTCTGCCATTTCTCTTCTCGCAAAAACTGCATAAAACCAGTAACACTAATGCACAAAAATACTTGTGGAAAAAAAATGCGTGTGTGTATCACCATGTCATTCGGCATACTGCTTCACAATAAAGCTATTTAGCGCTATCTAGCAGCCCAAGTTTGTACTATGGCCTGTTAGCGCTCCACACTGCCAGTCCAGGAACCTTTGGATCGCACCTCATGTATATATATATATATATATATATATATATATATATATATATATATATATATATATATACTGCAAACCCACAAGGAAAACGAAAAATGATTCCAAGGCCTTTCCTGTATTCAGAGCTACACCTCACGAAAGGCCTTGGAATCATTTTTCTTTTTCCTTGTGTGTTTGCAGAATTCATTCATTTCACGTGTTTAATTGTGAAATTCATCCCATATATATATAATTTCAATAAAGGTATATAATTATATATGTATATAAGGGTACTTATCGCAGTTGAGATTCCAATGCATTGCAATAACTAAAGACTAAGTGATTTGTATATTCATGTACCCCCCCCCCCCTCCCCTTGTGATGTCATACACCATTCGGCCATCAATCTTCTTCCTTTAACCCACCCCCCAAATCGTAGTTTCTCGTATTTCTTTATACAGGATGGCTTGATAATGAGTGTAAGCGTGCAAAATGTATCATTTAGTAGGAAAGTCTGCGTGCTAACTATATGTAAATTTACTCTGTATTAAAAATGGTATATATCAAATCTGCCACATTAGTTGAATTTATATTGTACATTCAAGGTAGGCAGGGTGTTTTAGGTTGTAATAGCTAATATGAAAAAAGAAATCATATAATATTGGATTAAGAGGGTGTGAGTGACAGATTTTGTCTAATTGCGCTAATTTATATTGAATGTTTATGCTTCTAAAGTTTGACAAAATTAATGGTCAGGCAAAGCCTACCCTATAAAAATGCCTCTGGTCTACAATCTCCTATTTGGTGCTTTTAGTGTGCATCTTTAAGTTTGAATTTTGTCATTGACTTTGACCTCAGTCATAACTATTGATCATAATAAATTTAAATTTAAAAGTCAGAAAGTAAAATGGAAGTGGAAATGAAAATTAATTTAACTTAATTCATTTACTAAAAATTGAAGTAAACCTCAAAATTCAACTTGGATTTCATCAGTCAGTCAGTCAAAGACAAAATTCAACTATAAGAAAAATCTCAGAATTTAAACTTTATTCAATTTTTCAAAGCAAAAATTTTTGGTCAGTTAAAATTCAGACAGAAATAAATTTCAAAGTAATGTTCAAAATTCAACCAGGTCATCCATCCAGACAAAGTTTTGGTACTTTGGCATTTACTTTCTATTTATGAATTTGAATTCTGCTTTTGTGTTGGGAAGTTTTTCTATAATAGAAATTAGTGTTGCTTTTTAACTTGCCAAGTAGAATAAAGTTCAGATTTGGGGGAAGTCAAGGTTGAAATTCAGAGTTAATTTTAACCTTAATTCTAACTTAAAAATTAATGTTGGAAGTAAAATTGAAGTCAAATTTAAAAGTGAGCATTGTTGATTAGAGTAAAAATTCATTGCAGATCAAACTAAAAATTTATATTGAAATTCAGTCATAATTCTGAGTCTTCTTTCTCTTCGCCCGTTCCCGCCTCTATGCAGGGTTGGCGTTTCTGACCAGCCTCCTCCACACAGCCCGGTCCTGGGCTTCTTCCTCCAACAAACCCTTCTCCCTCAAATCGTCCCTCACCTTCTCCATCCACCTTTGCTTTGGTCTGCCTCTCTTTCTCCTGCCATACACCTCCATATTCATCGTTCTCTTACCCACATAATCTTCGTCCCCTCTCATCACATGTCCATACCATTTCAGTCTACTTTCTTGTATCTTCCTCGAGATTTCTCCAACCTTTGTTGTGCCCCTTATCCTTTCATTCCTTACTCTATCCAACCTTGTCACTCCGCACATCCATCTCAGCATTCTCATCTCCGTTACATCTAGTCTTTTCTCATGATCTTTCTTTATAGCCCAAGACTCAGCCCCATACATCATAGCCGGTCTTACCACAGTCTTATACACTCTTCCCTTAACCATTGCACCTATTCTTCGGTCACACAACACCCCTGAAACTTTCTTCCAATTTTTCCAACCAGATTGCACTCTGTGTGTTATTTCTGTGTCCAGCTCACCGTCCTCAGCCACTGTCGATCCCAAGTACATAAACTTACTTACTCTCTTTAACCTCGCTCCCTCTAAACTAATTTCTGAGTCTTGATTTTCGTAGAACCTCAGGTACTCCGTTTTCTTTCTGCTGATTTTCAACTCTGTCTTCAAAAGCCCTCCTCCATTCCTCCAATTTTCTTTCTACTACTTCTCTCCTGTTGCTGCACTGCACAGAACAATATCGTCTGCAAAGAGCATACACCAAGGGGATTGATCTTTTATCCCCTGGGCCAACACATCCATAATCAAAACAAAAGGTACGGGCTCAAAGAAGATCCCTGATGTAGACCAACCCTCACGGGGAACCATTCCGTTACACCTACACTACTCCTAACCTGGGTCCTTGCTCCTTCATACATACTTTGCACCAACCTAACGTACTTCTCCGGCACACCTTTCTCTCTCATACACCTCCAAACCTCCTGGCGTGGCACTCTATCATATGCTTTCTCTAGGTCGATGAAAACCATGTGCAGTCCCTTTTGTCGCTCCTGGTGTTTCTCCATCAACTGCCTCAGTGCAAAAATCGCATCAGTTGTTCCCCTACCTGGCATAAAACCCAACTGCTCTTCCCCCACGGTTGTCTCTTCTCTTAACCTTTTCTCTATAATCCTTTCCCAAACCGTCATCGTGTGTGACAATTTATTCCCCTATAATTTCCACAATCCTGGATGTCCCCCTTCTCTTTGTAGATAGGTATGAGTGTACTATCCCCCCACTCCTCCGGCATTTCCTCTTGTTCATATATCTTCTGCATCAGATCCCACAATAGATCTATGCCCTCATCTCCCAAACAATTCTGAGTGAAAAGTTAAAATTTAAAATAAAAATAGTTAAAAGTTTGGACTTCAAATAACTGAGAGTAATGTGATGGTCTATCCCATGAAACTAGAATCTGTAAGAGATATATTTAGAATAGAGAAGTATTTTATAAGGGTCAGGTTGAAGTTCTAATTAAAGCTAAATTACCTTTTTTGTTTACTTGATAAGCATATTAGTATAGGATATGAATAATTTCAATGTGATGATATAAATTTTATAAAAAAAGTTAAATGAGTTCATTATTGTTTTCTAGATAGGTAAGAATTCAGAAAGAATATCAAACATGCAGAAAGTGACTACAGCTGATTTCATAAATAAAGAAGATATTAACATTAACACCAGAGAGAGAAAGGAAGAGTATCGATGTTCATTTTGTTCTTATCAAACCAAAGTGCATTGCAAACTTATAATTCATGCAAGGGTCCACGCTTGTGAGAAGCCTTTTAAATGTGACACTTGTTCGTACAGTGCATCAGATCTTTCTACACTTAAGATACATTTAAGAATTCACACTGGTGAAAAGCCTTTTAAATGTGGCACTTGTTCCTACAGTGCATCACAAATTTTCACTTAAGGCACATTTAAGAATTCACACTGGTGAAAAGCCTTTTAAATGTGGCACTTGTTCCTACAGTGCATCACAAATTTCACATCTTAAGGCACATTTAAGAATTCACACTGGTGAAAAGCCTTTTAAATGTGGCACTTGTTCCTACAGTGCATCAGTAATTGGGAATCTTAAGGCACATTTAAGAATTCACACTGGTGAAAAGCCTTTTAAATGTGGCACTTGCTCATACAGTGCATCAGTTAGTTCTGCACTTAAGGCACATTTAAGAGTTCACACTGGTGAGAAGCCTTTTAAATGTGACACTTGTTCGTACAGTGCATCAGATCTTTTTACACTTAAGATACACTTAAGAATTCACACTGGTGAAAGCCTTTTAAATGTGATGCTTGTTCCTACAGTGCATCACAAATTTCATGTCTTAAGGCACATTTAAGAATTCACACTGGTGAAAAGCCCTTTAAATGTGGCACTTGTTCCTACAGTGCATCAGTAATTGGAAATCTTAAGGCACATTTAAGAATTCACACTGGTGAAAAGCCTTTTAAATGTGGCACTTGCTCATACACTGCATCACAAAGTTCACAACTTAAAAGACATTTAAGAAGTCACACTGGTGAAAATGCAAAATGCGAAAGTAGTCATTGAAAGCATTTGAAAGTTCATACTGGAGAAAAACTTTTGAACAAGAAATGAACAAGAAATGTAATACATGAATGATGAAATAGATAATAGTCCAGTTGCACGGGGTGGGAACCCTGCATTGTTTGTTATAAAGCAAATCTTGACATATTTTGAAAGCTTATACCACCCCATTCAAGAATCCATCAGGTGTACACCTGACCCCCACTTGGCTTTTTCAATATGGCTGCCATTTTCCAAGATGGCTGGCAAAACTGAAAAATCCCATATCCTGGTCAATACTTGATGGATTTTGCTGATCTTGGTGTCATTTCTAGGGGTTTTTAGGATGATAAATCAATCTGGAGGGGTTGCAGATACTTTGGGAGTCATTTTGACCCACATTCGTCAATATTCAAGGTCATTGGAGGTCAAATGCCCCCTAAAATAAGGAATATCCCATATCCCAGGCAGTCGCAGAGGTATTTTGGTGATCTTACTGTCATTTTTATGGTTTTGGGCAAGACTGAGTAGTTCTATAGGCACATGATAACAGTAAGATATCATTTTGCAACTCCATGGGTCAAGTCAAGGTCATTTGAGGTTAAAGTTTGGCCTTGAAATATGATAATGCCACAGTTGACATCATTGTATTTGCTTTATTTCAGTGACAATTTCTACAATCTAGCTAACTGCTGAGCACTTAACATCTTTTCTGCAGATAAAACCAGATCATAATGCTTAAATGAGATGACCCACATTATATGGATATTCAGATATAAACCACAATTTATGCTGAAGTGCAGGGCACATGCATTCTATGGAAGGTTGCAAAGCTACAAGATATGACCTCGTAAGCAAAACAAAGCTCACACCTAGCTGGGGGATTGGCATTGACAACTTTGATGCAGTTATTCACATCAGTTAACCATTTATTGGGCAAATATCAAAAGACGTGGTTGTGTCAGGATCGTCAGGATCATCAGTCTGCTCTTTGTTTGCGTTTTGGGTCAATGGATTGTTGCAATCCAAGCTGCTGCCACATGCACAGAAAATTGTGCAAGGGAATCCGTCCCATGCAGCCGCAGCAACCCCTGCATGCTGATTGTGATTCACACCCTCTGATTAGCCTCAGAACTTCATCTGATGCTAAGCACACTCCTTCACCAACTGTTTTTGGGATGAGAACTCTGTTTGTTTCGTCTCTCTCCCACCCATAATGCACAGGATGAAGTGGTGGTGGGTCATACTTTAGTGCATCGAGCCAGTTTGCCACAGTGTAGTGGGCTCTGAGCACATTTTGATGGAAAGCTTCAGTTGTTGGTGGTAGAGAGCATAGTTTGGGTGCAGCAGTTCCCACTTCCCTGTCTTCTGAGCCCATACTCGCTGATGACGCTCTGTCAGAGATGAGGATTTCTTATCCCCATAGCATGCAACAATGAATGCTGTTGTCTCTTTCTCGATATGGTCAAAGCATGCATCAAGGGACCCCAGCTTGTCTAGTTTCTGACCCTTCTTGGCTGTGGCAATGGAAGTGGCTTTGCCAATGCCATGTATTGCTGCAGCTGTGTCACAACCACTCAAAGTGTGTAGTTTGAGGATTTGTGGGATGATGTCTTTGTGCTGGGTTACAGTTGCTCGGATGTCCACTGATTTTCTACCACGCACTGGAGACTCCATATCATGGGACAGCCTATTTCTTAAATTCATAGAAGTGAGTCAGCATGGCAAACACGTCTGTGTCATCACAAATGATGGAGCTGTGGGCATCAGAATCTTTCTCAGCTTGTGTGATAGCGTGTTGTGTTGTTATCATGTCAGCCTCTTCATGAGATGAGAGCTCCAATGCTGCTTGACTCCTGCCTCTCACAATAGAAGTTGGTATGGTCTGCCATCCTGCAAGCACTAGCTCATGGTCTTGGGTTACAGTTGCAAGATACTCACTGTCAGCAAGGATTTGCTCACAGAGCAGCCTGTTTAGTTGCTCCTTCGACAATTCTACACACAAAGCAATGAAGGGGTGGTCTTCAGGTTCAACCCTTGACTTATTCTGGCAAGCTCTCTCAACCTCAACATGAAAGGAAGGTAGACACAATCTTTATGGTATCAGGCTTCTTCAGCCGGTAAATCTCCTTTCATGGCCAACAACCTACTGAGTACAACTTGTGCCTGCTCATCATTTTTCAGTTTACACTTTTCTATCAATGCATCTTTGTAATTTGTTTTTTTATCACCACGCTTATCAGTCATAAACCTAGATGCTAGAATGCGGTATTGCATCGGAACTTTGATGTCATATTTCTCGGGTAATATACACTCACTGACTTTCAAACAAAAGTGTGTTTTTTTTTAGGGTCATATACTGGGCCTTCACTGAGAACAGCAGTACGTAGTCTTTTTGGCTCCACTGTAGGGGTATCACATTCTCTCTCTTTCATGAATGCTGATAAATTCCACTTGGACACATAAGTGGAAACAGTTCTTGTGACAACAAAGGATTTTTGCTCCATCTTCCAAGAGAGGCTCTAGTCTCGCTCGAACATCTGGCTGCCTCTGATGTCACTGCTCTCTCTGATTTTCTGAATCCTCCCACATTTGAAAGACCTTTCTGACATCCAGGACAGCTACGCAGGAAATCCTTGAAGAAACATTCATCTGCAGCTTTTCTAGAACCTGAAAAATAAGAATTTTGTTTACCCATTCTCAGAGTACAAATTGCGTTGAAATAATTTATCCTCAGCAAATGAAAACTAAACAATGCTCACCTGGTATATTTCCATATTCAGCAGTTAAAAAACAATTTTGGAATCAGCACAACCAAGACGTCATCAAACACCAGGTGGGCAGACCATCAGCAATAATCCCAACAACCTGAAAAAATAAGAGGAATAATTAGACATATTGGAATTCACCTTACCATGGGGAAAATAATCCCTGATTTCATTTTAAACCCTATAGAACTACTCAGTCTTGCCCAAACCCATAAAAATGACAGTAAGATCACCAAAATATCTCCACGACTGCCTGGGATATGGGATATTCCTTATTTTGGGGGGTGTTTGACCTCCAGTGACCTTGAGTATTGACGAATGTGGGTCAAAACGACTCCCAAAGTATCTGCAACCCCTCCAGATTGACTCATCATCCTAAAAAACCCTAGAAATGACACCAAGATCATCAAAATCCATCAAATATTGACCAGGATATGGGATTTTTCAGTTTCGCCGGCCATCTTGGAAAATGGCGGTGATGTTAAAAAAGCCAAGTAGGGGTCAGGTATACACCCGATGGATTCTTGAATGGGGTGGTATAAGCTTTCAAATTATGTAAAAATTTGCTTTATAACACAATGCAGGGTTCCAGTAAAATCAGGGTCTGTGCTACCGGACTATAAGCTTATCTGCAATGAAATCAGCCCAATAATGAACCCTATTCCACTACTCCAGTGCTTCGAAGCCACTCAAAATATTGATGATGATGATGCATCTGATATCTCATTGGATGTACAAAGCAGACAGCATACTGGCCAACATTCTTTAACCAATCCAAATCATCAGATAGGAATGTGTGGATCACCACCCAGTTCACCTGGATCCTCTGAATCATCATTACCTTCCCCAGCCAGATCAAGAACCCCTCCCCCGTCACCACCACAACATGAAGATACAGATTTACAGCAAATAGAAACAGAGGAGGAACTAGCAAATCTAATTGAAATTGTTAAAACCATGAATATGGAAAGCCAGCCCCAACTGATCAAACTTGGTAAAAATAGACAGTTTAAACAACTATTATACAAAGTAAATGTAACAATTAATAGACTAGTTCCAGTCAACACAGACCTTATTGAACTTAATCAAGTAAATTACGCTGCTGGCCTATACATGCAACAGAAACTTGTCCCAAACTTTAGACCAAAGTTCCCCAGTCAAAACTGTAAGTGTAAACCACCTCCTGGAAAGTTAAATTAAACAACATACACAAGCCAAATGAACTGAACCAATTAAAACAATATTTCCAAACACCCACACAACAAGGAAAACTCAAAAAGCAGACAGGGAAAATAAAGAGAAAGTATAACTTGAGAGATAATCAATTACATAACAAGGCACTGGAATTGGAAGGAAAAATCTCAACCATAGCCAATAGAATCAAGAATAAACAAAAGCAGATTAACATGAAAAACCATAACAAACAATTTTCATCAAACCCTAGAGGCTCTTACCAAAATCTCATCAGAGAAAGAATAACAGTCCATGAACCACCAGATCAAACCTAGTTGGAGGCATACTAGAAACCACTCTTTGAAACCCCTGAACAGCATAACCAGGATGCTGACTGGATAGAGACCATCAGGGTAGCAAATGATGGTAAACCAGAAATGGAGGAGTTATTTATAATGGAAAACAAGATTAGAAGGAAACTGGCAAAATTCTCCAACTTTAAAAAACCTGGCCCAGACAAGCTCCCAAATTTCTGGCTGAAACAGGTCATGGCATTACACCACCATTACACTGCTACTTTTCACAGAATTTTGCAGGGAGAAGAAGAAACACTAGAATGGCTTACAAGTAGAGATACAACCCTCATCCCTAAGACTTGTGAGACAAATCTCCCAAATAAATACCACCCAACCTGCTGTCTCACCACCACCTATAAACTATTTACAGGCCTAATTGCAGACAGTATATATGAACACCTGGATGCTGGAGACTATCTGGAGAAAGAACAAAGAGGATATAGAAGAAACTGCTTTGGCACAAAGGATCAGCTGCTCATCAACAAAACTATCCTTGAAGACTAAGAAAAGAGGCAGAAACCTAAGTATGGCATGGATAGACTATCAGAAGGCATTTGATAGTGTCCCACACCTGGATTTTGTAATGCCTTAATCTGTACAGAATCCATCCTACCATTATTAGCACTTTAACAAACCAGATTGCAAAATGATGAACAAACATCTCACCCATAAAAATGGAAAAAATATTCATCCCCCATGTCAAGATTATGAGGGGTATATTCCAGGGTGACAGCTTATCACCCTTGCTATTCTGTCTCACCTTGGGCCCCCTTAGCAAACTACTTAATAACCCCTTAATAACAACAAGGGCTACAACTTCAGTCAAACTAGGCGAAGAAATCCAAACAGTGTTCTGAACCATCTCCTGTTTATGGATGATTTGAAGCTGTATACAGACTCTGACCAAAACCTGGGATGCCTACTAAGGATTGTCCATACTTACTCCAGTGACATAAAAATGAATTTTAGATTGGATAAGTGTGCTAAGTGTACATTTAGAGGAGGCAGGAGAGTACAAACTCATAACCTCAATTTAGGAAGAGAGACTGAGATTAAAGACTTGGAAGAGGATAGTTCCTACAAATACTTGGGATAGAAGAAAGTGGAAATATAGAACACTGGCAGATGCAAGAGAAAATCATTGGAGAGTATGTACAAAGACTAAAAAAGATCTGCAAGACCAAACTTGCATCAAAGAACAAAATAACAGCTATAAATCAACTTGCCATTCCTGTTATCAATTATAGTATAGGGATCATAGACTGGCCGCAATCAGAACTAAACAAGCTAGATGTTAAGACCAGAAAAATCCTCACTCTAAATAGAACAACATACTGGAACCAGTGTCTTCCCAGATTGTACCTACCAAGAAAACTGGGAGGAATGGGATTGATTGAGGTTAACCAGCTGCACTGATCATCAACCATCACCATTGGGCAGTATCTGAGGAGTTTGAGTAGCCCTACAATAGCTCTGGTCATGACCACCACAACACAAGGGTAACACAACATACTTCCATAACCAAACTGGCCCAGCACTTTGGAGGGAACAATATGACAAGAAGAAGTAGAAACTGAAAGAGTACCAGCCACCTTAATAGCTAAGAAAAGTCGCAAAAGATATGTGCTGGAACAACAGGTAATAAGTAATAATTATAGGTGTAGATTCTGTCAAGTTGAGGTGGAAAGTGTTGGCCATCTAATATCAGGCTGTAGGGTGCTCATGGCAGATGGGTACTCTACAGCCAGACATGATAAAATTTGCAGATATATCCACTGGAAGATCATGATAGCATTAGAACTAGAGTGCAGTAAAAACGTATGGGACCACACACCTGCATCAGTCACTGGAAATAACCATTATACTATATACTATGTCACAGTAATTCCAACAGCCACTTTTATAGACAACTCTGCAGTAAACTGGACATAGTAGTGTGGGACAAGAGGGAAAGGAGTGCCTTACTTATTGAGGTCAGTGTCCCAAACGACTACAGCCTTAATAGAGTGGAAAGGGAGAAAATTACCAAATACCAGGTGCTCATCTATGACATAAAGAGAAACTGGAGACTGAAAGAAGCTGCCATTCTCCCCATCATAGTTGGGGCAACAGGTATGATGATGAACAACCTATCAACTTACCTGAATTCAATCCCAGGACAGCTCCAGGCCATAGAAATCCAAACAGGGGCATTAAAAGGAAAGGTCACCCTCCTTAAACAAATGCTAGGACAAGTTCAGACATAGTTGGTGTTTGGCTTCAGGTGGAAGCCCACTTCCAGCTGTAAAAAGTATAATAAAGAGTATAAACCAAAAGAGAGAAATCTTTTAAATGTGATATTTTTTCTTGCACTGTAGCAGAGTCATCTTCAAGAGCATTTGAGTTTATTCTGGAGAAAAACCTTTTAAATGTGATATTTGTTCTTACACTGCAGCAGAGAAGAGTCATCTTCAAGAGCATTTAAGAGTTAATTCTGGAAAAAAACTATCCCTGGGGATAGGGGATTTAAAGAATACTTCCCACATAGTCCCAGCATGTCATAAAAGGAGACAAAATAAGGGATGGTGGGGGGAAACCCCTCCCACCTGTATGTAGCTTTCCACAAACAAGAATGGGACATAATGTCTACTAAGGAAAGCTCACACACTGGCAAGATGTTGCCAAGGATAAAAAGGTCCCTTCAACCCACTTATGCACCAGGGTGGGTGAGGAGAGCAATGGTGCAACTTTTCTCAGTCCCAGAGGAGAAGAAACATCACCAAAGGGATCAATATGGGATCCTACCGGGTCAAGGTATTGACCCTGGACCCTAGCAGTTACATGGGACAATGGGCCCAACAAGAAACATATGTTGGTATGACACAATAAACTGGACCATTGGAGAAAAGAAAATGATGTAATCCTAGTGGCAAATCAATGCTAGGCAAAATTCAGATATAGTTGAAGTGTGTGGCTTTGGGTGGGAGCCCCACTTACAGCTATTAAAAATACTAAAAGAGAGTATAAACCAAAAAAAAGAAAATAACTATAAGCTTGGTCAGGCATGCATCAAAAATAATGCTAAGAATACATTGGAGATGATCAGTTTGGATTTAGGTAAAAATGCGGAACAAGAGAAGCTATTGGTATTATGAGAATGATGGGAGAGTGCTGGAACATGATCAGGAAATGTTTGTTTGTTTTATTGACTTTGAAAAAGCTTTTGACAGAGTCCAATGGAGGAAACTAATGGAAATATTGAAGAATATTAATGTTGACTGGAGGGACTGTATGCTGATAAAAAAATCTATGTTGGCCAGACTGTGAATGTTAGAGTTGCAGGAGGAAAATCAGACCCTGGATTGGTTGGGAGGGGTCAGGCAAGGATGCTCCCTGTCCCCTGTGTTATTTAACATCTATGTAGAAGCAATGATGATAGAAGCACACTCAGATCTGGAAGAGGAAATCAGAGTGGGAGGTAAATTGGTCAAATCTGTAAGGTTTGCAGATGACAAGGTATTTGTTTGTAGTACTGAAAAAGAACTGCAAAGAATGGTCAATAGCTTGACAACAATGGTGGAAGAATTCAGAATGAATTAATGAGGCCAAAACAAAGGTAATGAAAATTGCAAGAAGGAGCACAAATGAACCTAATGATAGGAAATCAGACCTTAGAAGAAGCTGAGCAGTTTAAATATCTGGGAAGTTTATTAACCAACAATGAAGATTGCAATAAGGAAGTAAGACCTAGAATTGGTATGGGTAAGGTAGCTTTTGAGAGAGAGAGAAGACTATTTACATGTAAACTCAACTTGAAGCTGAAGAAAAAGTTAGTAAAAAGCTTGATATGGAGTGTGGTATGGTATGGAGCAAAACATGGACACTGAAAACAACTGAAAAGAAACTCCTGGAAAGTTTTGAAATGTGGATTTGGAGAAGAATGCTAAAGATAAGCTGTAGGGAACACCAAAGTAATGAAGTACTGCAACAGGTGAGGGAGAAAAGAAGACTCATAAAGGTGATAAGTAGGGCGGTCAAAAGTCAATAAAGTCAAATTGTTTCCTATGGGGCACTTTTCGCTGAAACGACTGAAAATGCAATAAAAACACCTGTAGGGGGTATATTACCAAAGTTAATAGGTCAACCAAAAGTCAACTTTTACCTGTTAGGTCAAAATAGCAATGAGGTAAATAAAGTCAATTTTTTTGAATAAATAATTAAAATAACTAAAAATTGGCATCTTTTTGCTAATGAAAAACTGCCAAAGCAACTAATGTCAATCAAAATGAATTATAGTTTGATTGCTAGCTTAGTGACTAGGATGGAAGCATCTGATTGCACCATTAGAGAGGCATATGAAACCATTTCTTCTATCAACCTTGGCGAAGATATGTGGTCAGTCAAACAATACATTGAAACAAGACTCAAGACAAATGGTATTTGTGAAATAATTAACCTCAGTAGACCTGAAATCTCACCAACAGTTTATGGTCAGCTTTTGCAATGTCAACCAACAACTGCCGCTGTAGAGAGATCTTTCTCCATGCTTAATAAATTATTAAGTAAGGATCGCAATTTTTTGCCAGAAAATGTCGGCAAATACCTCATAATTTACCACAATCCGTCAACTGATGTAGAAGAGCAAGAATAAGTAATTAAAGTATCGTTTTTATTATTGAAAGTAAAGGCAACTTTATAAGTCAATTTTTTCAATTCGTAAGGTCAACTTTCTTAATTTTTTCGGTCAACTTTTGACTGCCCTAGTGATAAGAGAAAGAGAGAAATGGATCAGACATGTGTTGAGAGGAGAAGGATTGTTGAAGGAGGTGATAGAGGGTAGATATGAAGGTAGAAGGCCGAGAGGAAGGAAAAGGAAAGTAATGCTGGATGATTTGAAGGCAGGCAGGAGCTACCATGAGATGAAAAGGATAGCTCACAATAGAACACTTTGGTGGGACACATGAGTTGGACCTGCCTGATAGGCAGAACACGATGGATGGACTGGAGAAAATAGAAATAGAGGAGGAATTAGCAAATCTAATTGAAATTGTTAAAACCATGAATATGGAAAGCTGGCCCCAACTGATCAAACTTAGTAAAAATAGACAGTTTAAATGACTATTGTACAGAGTAAATGTAGCAATTAATAGACTAGTCCCAGTCAACACAGCCCTTACTGAACTTAATCAAGTAAATTACACTGCTGGCCTATACATGCAACTGGAACTTGTCCCAAACTTCAGACCAAAGCCCCCAAGTCAAAACCGTAAGTGTTAACCAAAACCTCCTCTCTAGAAACTTAACTAAACAACTTACACAAACCAGACAAGAACTGAACCAATTAAAACAATATTTCCAAACACCCACACAACAAGGAAAACTCAAAAAACAAATAGGGAAAATAAAGAGAAAGTATAACGAGAGATAATCAACTACATGACAAGGTGCTGGAATTGGAAGGAAAAATCCCAGCCATACCCAATAGAATCAGGAATAAACAAAAGCAGATTGGCATGAAAACCGTAACAAACAATTTTCATCCAACCCAAGAGGCTTTTACCAAAATCTCATTAGAGAAAGCATAGCAGTCCATGAACCACCAGATCAAACCCAGTTGGAGTCATACTGGAAGCCCCTCTTTGAAACCCCTGAACAGCATAACCAGGATGCTGACTGGATAGAGACCATCAGGGTAGCAAATGAGGGTAAACTGGAAATGGAGGAGTTATTTATAATGGAAGATAAGATAAGGAAATTGGCAAAATTCTCCAACTTTAAAAAACCTGGCCTAGATAAGCTCCCAAATTTCTGGCTGAAACAGATCACGCATTATATCATTACACTGCCACTTTTCACAGAATTTTGCAGGGAGGAGAAGAAACACCAGAATGGCTTACAAGTGGAGATACAACCCTCATCCCTAAGACTTGTGAGACAAATCTCCCAAATAAATACCACCCAATCTGTTGCCTCACCACCACCTATTAACTATTTGCAGGCCTAATTGCAGACTATATATTAACACCTGGATGCTGGAGACTATCTGGAGAAAGAACAAAAAGGATGGAGAAGAAACTGCTTTGGCACAAAGGATCAGCTGCTCATCAACAAAACTATCCTTGAAGACTGTAAGAAAAGAGGCAGAAACCTAAGTATGGCATGGATAGACTATCAAAAGGCATTTGATAGTGTCCCCACACTCCTGGATTTTAGAATGCCTCACGCTGTACAAAATCCATCCTACCATTATTAGCACTTTAACAAACCAGATTACAAAATGGAGAACAAACATCAATCTCATCCATGAAAATGGAAAAATATCCATCCCCCATGTCAAAATTATGAAGAGTATATTCCAGGGAGACAGCTTGTCACCTTTGCTATTCTGTCTCACCCTGGACCCCCTAAGCAAACTAATTAGCAATGTTAGGTGGCCCGTCTTACCCCACTTTCCCCTAACAATGATTACATATGTAGAGAACACATTAAATACTACTATTACTGTTTGTAAAAAAATAATAAATAAAATTTGAATAATATAATTAGAAGTTTGGTATATAATTTTAAAATATGTATAACAAATATTAATAATACAATTTTGCATAATATTTTTTATTGATAAATATTTTGGTGTACTAATTTACTGTTATTAATAACCATTATTGTATTATAGTATACTTACATGTTTAAATTAATGTTGGTGTGTGTAATTTTATATGCTTGCATGCCAAATTTTTTTTACATAGAACATAAAATATAATAATAATAATGTGTATATAGCAATTGTCTGTATTGCATTATTTGTTTATATTATTGCAAAAAAATGTAAAAATAGTGCCATAAAATAAATAAGAACAGATAATTGCTACATATGATCAGAAAAACATTCACAATATAGCAACAAGTTTTTCAAATATTTTTTATATAAAAGACAATTCAGGTAGATACTTCTCTTGGTTGGCATACCAATAACGGTACAGTTAGAAAGAAACAATGAATGATCCACCAAAATGATTTTATATCTACTGTATGTGTAAAGCAGTTTGTTAAAATATCATTTAATATGACTGGAGCATGTACATTTAACAAATTATAAAACTAAACAGTGATATACAGTAGTACAAATTTACCTAATTCATATTTACTCAAGAAAATGTCAGTTATAAGATCCTTACTTCATCTGGTTGATATAGACTTTAATAAAAAATAAAATAATTTAAATATGGTGTAGTAATTATTAATTTTCTATACATGATGATGATGATGATAATAATAATTAATAAGATATACTATATTTCATATCAAAGTAATGTACAATACAAAGTGGACATATTAGAGCAGGAGCATGCTATTTAAAAGTACTCCCACTGCAGTAAAAAGCTATGCTGTGTTTCTGTAAAGAATTTTTGAACATTATACAAACATTAAGTATTACCTGCATTTGTGATGTGATAATACTGTATTGTGTGTAATTTATTCTAATGTCATGTTAGTTAGAGTTAATATATTATTCTTTTAATTTTTATGCAAATTTATATATTATATGCTAAGCTTTTAGTTGATTATCTACTCTCATTTTAAAACTTTTTCTAGTGCCAAATGACCAACTATCAAGACATGTCATTTTATGGTACGATTTTTTTTAAATCAATACACATTAAATATACAGTATGTGTAAATATATTTTAATGCCAGATATTTTGTATCAATGACTAAAAATTTTTCCTAAAGGATTTTTTAAAGAAACTTTGTTATTGTAAAAAACTCTCAAAACTTTCCGGAATTACGATGTGCGCAAAAAAACAACGGATCACCTGAAGATCAGGGCCCCCCCATGTATTCTTGTTTTTTGCTTTACAGTACTAAATATTATAATAAATTAAATTGAATGCCAGGTTAGGTCAACTGTATGCCCGTGACGATTGGTTAGGTTAAGTCATGATATTTTCGTCAGTTTTAACGAAGATATCATTTGGTAATTGAGGCTGGGGGTATAATGCGTATGCCTAGTTACGCCCCCGTTTAAATCTAGGCTGTTTTCCATCAGTTACTTTTTTGGACCTGTGGCATGGGGCACCATTATGTTGTAAAATTTTAGTTTCATTAACGGCCAGTGCAGATGGTAATATATCCTGTAAAAATTGTGAATACTTTAGACTTCATTGTGATATTCTTTGGGGAAAAGTATAATTTCCCACACACTCTGTAGCTGAAACAATGCCAAATCGTAACACTTCGAGGGTGCTTAACTGTACTTAGTGTATTTTGGATTCATTCTGTTAGATCCAAGGGGTCTTCTTCTCCATTTTATACGGCTTCTGATGGTCAAAAATGACGATTCATCGCTGAAAAGTATGTTTTTTCTGTCCTTTACAGTCCAATCTTTATATGCTTTGCAAAAGTTAATGCAAGATCTCTTCATTTTGGAAGTTAACAGGGGTTTCTTTGCTGACCAACAAGATAGAAAACCAAAGCTCCTTTTGAAGTCTCTGTTGTATGGTTCTTTCAGCCATATTTTCAAGTAAATTACTGTGTTTCATTTTAATTTCTTTGGTTGAAATTGTTGGTTCAGCTTCAAGAATGGTTGGTGCAGTGACTTTCATGGGATAGGGGACGTGACCAGAGATAAAAAAGATGGTTTCTTTGCAGGCCAACCACCTGATGGGATAACTATTGTATGGAGGTCAGGGTATGGAAAATACAGGGTAGTCCAAAAGGTCATATCTATTTAGCTGAAATAGTAGTATTTTAGGATAAAAATGTAATGACATAATTAGATGTAGGCCCTACATTTATTTATCAAGCTTAGGTCTAAGATTCGACATGAGCACCATCAGTGTCTGTGCAAATCTCGGCTGTTCACTGCATTGTGGAACACATTCTCCAGTATCTCTGGGGTTATTTTAGCTACTGCCATGACAATGTGGGTCTGCAGATCCTGCAGGTCTGTAACTCTTGTTTTGTAAACCTCAGACTTTATGAAGCCCATGCAAAGAAGTCTGATGGTGTTAAATCCAGAGATTGTGCTGCCCAGTGGCTGTTTCCACCACGTCCGATACAGTGATTTTGTAAGAGCTCATCAAGGTATGCCGGAATGCTGTTTGCATAGTGACATAGAGCTCCATTTTCTTGAAAGACAAGTGTCAAGAATGCCATCTGAACAAAGCTGGGATTCAAGAAACTACTGAAGCGTGTCAAGATAAATAAATTGGCCTTGTTACCGTAGTTTCTAAAAAAAAAAGGTCCCTAAATCTTCGATCTTGTTATACTCAACCAGACATTAACTTTAGGAGAATCACAGACTGAGCATATAAAAAATTATTGTTCTCAGGATTTTAAAATAAACATTGAAAAAGAAAAGTTACGATATTGAAGTGCTACATGAGTTACATGAAAAGATTATCCAGGATGAGCCACCATGTCACAGAATTGATTGAAAAAATTCATACGAAAAACTTAAGCCACATTCTCTTCAGTCATGAGGCGACATTATGTCAATTAACCTTTCCACATGTATGCAATGTCGCCTCATGACTGAAGAGAATGTGGCTTAAAATCCTGAGAACAATAATTTTTTATATGCTCAGTCTGTGATGCTATGCGAATTGACATTCTAGGATTTGTTTCTTTTTCAATGTTTATTTTAAAATCCTGAGAACAATAATTTTTTATATGCTCAGTCTGTGATGCTGTGCGAATTGACATTCTAGGATTTGTTTCAAAGGAATCTCACCAATTCAACATTTTCTTGAGAGGTACCTGAATGTCCAGATCTTGCCTCATGAACAGATTCTGTTCTTTTAAATTTATTGACCAGGTTGCAAATTGCTTTGTCTGTAGGTCCTGGTTTGTGAAATCTTCTTTTGAATTTTTCTCAAATTTCTTTGCACTTTTTCCTTTGGATACATAGTGTCACTACTACCATCACACGTTCTTCTACATCCATCATCAGCTATGGCCTGTAGAAAAAAAATAGAAATATTATTATTTCAGCAAAATAGAGAGGGACTTTTGGACCACCCTGCATATTAGTGAATTGAAACTTGGTTTAAACTGGCTAACTGGAATAGAAATTTGTGTTGACAACAAAAATTTGTTAATCTGTGTATCTGTATGCTTTTTCAGGCAGTTGTTGATGATGATTATCTCGTTAAACTGGGGCAGGTGAGCAGTATTATTGATGAGTTGGATAAAACATATGTAGATATTAATGGTAATATATTATAATAACTTGACCCTTTCATCTATATGTAATTTTCCTGGTGATAGCTTTACTTATGTCAGTGATAGTCGGCACACTATCTCATGGTTAGATCACTGTATATGTACAACTGATGCAAATTAGGCAGTTGTTCTGAATATGGCAATTTTGTATTCCTATGCTAGTTCTGATCATCTGCCCTTCTTAATTGAGTTGATCGATATTGATTGTATTCTGATGCTATCACAGGTAAATGATAAATGTAAAGTTAGAATGGTCCAGACTTGATTGATGATGAGGGCAAACAACAGTACTGAGTATGTTGTAGTGGTGCTCCATGTAGGTATTGGCTGGGAGGTAGGTTTTGCATAGTAACCAAAACTGGAGCTGCATCAATTTGGTTCCTTGCAAGCCTATGGAAGTACATAGGCTTGCAAGGAACCAAATTGATGCAGCGCCAGTTTTGGTTACTATGCAAAACCTACCTACCAGCCAATACCTACATACATGGAGCATCAGTACGACATACATAGTTTATTCATATCAGTTTTTGTATAGTTCCACCACAAATAGGATATATACAATACAGTACAGTAAGTTCTAAAGTAATAAGTTTGACTAATTTTAAACATATACCAAATTTCCTTACTAGCATGTTACCCTGTACATACAGATTTTGGAATGCCTCTCAATTTCATGCTCATTTCATGAGTATTTATGTGTCTCTTTGACAGGTATTGTTTGACCATTCATTTCAAAAGACCCACATGATACATGATTGATTAGATTATACACGGAAAATCAAAACAGCCCTTTGCCCCATTATAGAGGATGTATTTTTGTATACCCTATTGTTCACATATATCTAATAGTACTCTCAATGCATGAGGAGTGGGTGACAGAAGAATAAGGTCATCAGCATACAGTTAAAGGATGTTATTCCTTTTTACTTCAATGACACATTTGGTACATGCAGATTTTAGTTCGTTAGTAAGGTCATTCATGTATGTACAGAAAAGATAGGGTGATAATGTACCCCCTTGCCTAATGCCATTAGTTACTTTAAAACCTAGTGATAGTGATTTTCCATTTTACAAACATGTCTGCTCTGTATACAGAATACAAGTACCTTAATATATATTTATGTACCCCTCGAGATTAGAGTTTCTTGAAAAGTTTGCAACGATTAACTCCATCAAATGCTTTTGATAGATCCAAAAAACAGGAATATACAGGGTGTTCGAGAAGTCCCGTCACCCCCTACAAAATGTACATACTGTAATACCAATTTTATTTTTGTATGATTAATTGAATTTATGTGATTCATTGACATTTTTTCTTTTCTAGGTACTGTATTAGAGTTTTGTGAACAATGGCAGACAAGGCCACTTACACTCTGGAGGAAAGGATAGCGATGAGCACATGGGCTCATGAAAGGTCACATACTGGCAAAACGATGCATGATATCCAGAATGATTTCAGCGCAAGATTCAATAAGGCTGCTCTACCAAACAAGACGGTATTACGCTGGGAGAAAAAGCTGTTTGAAACTGGCTCCTTCAAGGCAGACCACTGTCGGGAAGACTAACAACGTGAGCAGAACAATGTGAAGGTGTGATTGCATTGGTGGCTCGTTCACCTCACCGAAAAACTCACTTCGGAAACGATCACAAGAACTTGCAGTCCTTTGTCCACAACGAGAGATCACATGGCAAGAGATCTCGGTATGAAACCATACTACCCGTCATTTGTTAATTAACCACACAAAAATATAATTGGTATTACAATATGTACATTTTGTAGGGAGTGACGGGACTTTTCGAACACCCTGTACATTGCTGTTTGATACCTTGTACTTTGGGACTGTTTCTTTTAGCATGTAAATACATATATCAGTACTATGTTTCACTTTAAAGCCAAAATGATTCTCATAAATCCACAAATACTTATCCAATTATAGGTAACATATTCTAGCAAGCACTCCTAGCCTACAATAATTATCACAGATACTAGCACCCTTATTTTTAACAACTGACGAAATGGACAATGACAAGTACTTGTGTATCATAGCTGTGAAGCATATTGCAAGCAATCACTACGTGGTACATCTGAATCGAGCACACGATCAAACCTGCACTCCAGGCACCCAGCTAAAATTCGTATTTTATGTTGAAAAACCTAATTTTCTCCAGGATTTATGGAAATTTAGACGTAGTTACTCTTTGTACATTATTGGTAGAAGGGCGACAATGCGCATGGTAACAATTGGG
This sequence comes from Bathynomus jamesi, assembly GCA_023014485.1. NCBI lineage: Eukaryota > Metazoa > Arthropoda > Malacostraca > Isopoda > Cirolanidae > Bathynomus > Bathynomus jamesi. The sequence goes on along the minus strand of JAJOZX010001824.1, from coordinate 63,499 downwards.
TCACGATAATTTTTATTTAGTACAGTACAGCAATCTCCCAATACGTACGAATTCGTTAATGTACGAAAAGAAATCGTTTTTTAATTCTCAAAGAAATTAAGAAAATTTTTAAAAATCGTCAAAAGCGCGACGCATACACTCCTAAACAGACTAAAATCATCCCCAACCTATATAATATTTGAGGCTGCACAGTGTACAGTATATGTAAGGGGTTCCAAAAAACCTTAGCCCCCCCCATTTGCAGCTTACATGTTTACTTATATCGAAATAGTTTTTAGTGATTATAAAAATATATAAATTTTTTTATTTATTACAGGTATTAAAATTACTCTAGCTGATAGTGATAATATAATGGCTTCTCAATTAATTGGTGATTCGGAGAGGCAACGTGTGATAGATCGCATACGAGCAATAACATTTCGGGAAGCTCGTGATGCTGGAGCCACCTTTATAACACGTTCATGGGTTGCCAAAAAGTCGCGAAGAAGTGAGGACTTCGTCAAAAGAAATTGGAATAAAACTTTGGATGAATGTGAAATGGATACAACCAAATCTGGGCGCCCAAATTTGCCGCTCTCTCAGGAAACAAAGGACATCATTGAAAGCGGTACGCGTAAGCGGAAAAACAACTGTGCTAAACTTTCTAGAGAGATCGAAGTGTTGAGAGGAAAGATCGTTAGTGGCGAGATCATTCGACTGTACCGTCATAGGCAAGGTTTAAAGCCTTGGCATGAACTTCCAAAGCCAAGAAAAACTCAACTTAACATTGATGACAGGATGTGGTTTGCCCATTATCTTGAAGATTGGGATGTGGATGATTTCATGCATTTAGCTGTCTCCGATGAATTTTTTTTTTACGTAACACGTCGGCCTAACTACCAAAATGATCGAGTGTGGGCCACACCACCAGATGAAATCGATGACAATGAACATTATCGCGAATTATTAAAAAGTCCAGACTGTGTTGGTGTGTTTGTTTTGTTCACTGCAAAGAAGCTTATGTGGGTGCTGAAGCCAAATGGTCAGAGTTGGGATGGACAGTATTTTCGTGATATTATTCTATCCCAGCATGTCATTCCTTTTCTAAGAAACCCAAACAATGTTATGGATGTCGATCAGGTCACACTTCTGCACGATAAGGCCCCCTGCTTTAAGGCATTAGCCACTCAACAGTTGTTGCGGAACTATGAGATCGATTTCTTTGGAAATGAAGAATGGTCAGGAAATTCTCCTGACCTGAACGTCTGTGAACACATTGGATCAGTTATAAAGGACAAGGTTGAATGTCTCTTGTTTCAAGAACCTGCAGCAAATCGATTTTCGAAGGATACAATGACGCAACACATTGAAACTGTTTTAGCAAATTTGCGTAACGATCAAGATCTATTCACGTCACTTTTGGCAAGCTACCCAAAGCGAATTCAGGCTGTCTTGGAAGCCAATGGCTGAACACCAAGTTTTAATTGTTTCTCATTAAATGCAGGATTAAATTCTCTTTTGTAAGGTATGTTTAGTTTTACTGTACCTCTAATGGTTTAGGCCATGGGCGGGAGTGCTAAAGTGTATTGGAGCCCCGGATGTATACTCGAATCCCGCTTAATCGACCCTCGGTATTTCGGTTATCGCGATAATTAAAACTAACGAAAATATCACGACTTAACCGAACCAATCGTCGAGGGCGTACAGTTAACCTAACCGGGCATTCAATTAACTTGGCATCTAATACCTTTACCGTAGGTTTCGATACATATATATATATATATGACCTCGGAGGCCGACGCCACATAGCCTATATACCTTACCTTACAACCTTACAAAGGTTTCGCGCGATGATTTCTCATTTCGCGAAGGTCAAGCTTGTCGCCTTTCCTCTCGAGTTGGCCTGGTGAAATAGTGAGTTGGATTCTTGCGCTCTCCACCTCACATAGCCAGGTACGCCCGGCTCATCGGGGATTGTTCTGAGCCAGACGTCTAGTCGTCTTTTGAAGATTTCCACTGCAACTCCCTTCGTGTTTCTTAGGTCTTTGGGCAACTGATTAAACAGTTTTGGTCCTCTCACTACAAAACTTTTCTTTCAGGGTTAAGGATGTTCCCTGTCTCGCCTTCAATTTGGGAATACGACACAGTCTACCGCTTCTACTTTCCACCATTGTTTGGGGAGTTATGGGATTCAGAGTAAGATTAGGGACTAGTTTCTCCATTATTTTCCAAGTGTAAATAATGGTGTATCTCTCTCTTCTCCTTTCCAGTGAATATAGATCTAGTTCTCGTAACCTTTCCCAGTAATTTAGTTCTTTGCACCCATTGATCTTGGCTGTGAAGCTTCTTTGGATCCCCTTCAGATGTCTAATGTCTTCTTTTTTATATGGGGATGTTAGGACCGAGCAGTATTCCAATTTGGGTATTATCAGGGTTTTCAGTAGAGGAATCATTACATTCCTATCCCTTCGTTTAAAGGTTCTTAATATCTGACCCGTTATTCTCTTTGCTCTGTTTACTGCTATCTTATTTTGTGTTTCAAATTTCGCATCATCTGTCATTACAACCCTAAATCTTTTGCTCTGGAATTTCTCTGAATTTCTTGTACATTTGGGTATAATATTCCATGGATTTTAGGTCTTCTCTTTTTCCGTACTGTAATAGCTGAAATTTCTCGGTGTTAAACTTCATATTGTTGTCTTCCGTCCACTTGTAGATTTTGTTTGTCAGTTTGTAGAGATCCTGTGTCTTCTGGGTTTCTTATTTTTCTATTGATCTTTGTGTCATCCGCAAAGGATGTTACTGTGCTGTCTCTGGTAACGTCCTCATCTTTGTCAGTTAGCATGATTATGAAGAGTAGTGGAGCTAATACGGTTCCTTGTGGTACCGAGCTGAGGACCTCTGATTCTGATGAAGATACTCCTTGTACTGTAACGACTTGCCTCCGCTCACTAAGGAAATTATATATCTATTTCCCTACTTTTCTTGTTATTCCCATCTATTTCAGTTTATGGATTACACCAGTACACATTTGAAAACTTGTCGATCGATTTTTACAAACTAGTTGGTGATTCTATATAATTTGAGTGCGCAGATCTCAGAAATATAGTTAGTTTTTCCCTATCACGTATGGTTTTCTTACTACAGGGTGTGTCATAAATCCCCCATTTATCCCCAAATGTGAACCATCTTATCGAGACTAACATTGGATTGCACATGCTAAACCATAAATTTTGTTGTTATAGACTACAGTAACGCTTACATAATAATGTAGGGTAAATATATATAACAACCAGTCCCGTTCCCAGCAAAATACTCTCTCCCCTCCCATCAATGGGTGGTTAACATTTGGGGACAGATGAGGTATTACAACACCCCTTGTAGCACGAAATCTTTAGGTGATAGAGTAAAACTTAATTAAAGCAGAATTAAATAGCTCCTAGCTCTTGGACAAGCATATTGCTTGTTTATGAAAGAATAAAAAAATAACTGAAAGAAACAGAATATATTTACCTTCTTTACTTGCAAACATTTCAGGACTTATTCCAAAGACTTAAGACTTTAAGCCAATAAATTGTTCTCCTGCAATCTAGACCCCAAAAGTTCTGCAGAGTCCTTAGGCAGATTCAAATCCCTGACTAAGTCATTTAGTTGGGCTTGGGTTAATGGTTTAGGAGGATCTCGGTCAGCTGTTGGCTGTTCATAAACATCATCATTGTCTGGATTTGGAGCTGAAGCAGAATCTGAATTGTATTGATCCAGACTCTCGGGTGGGCGGGGAATAGGAACTTCTGGACCATGGGGTACCGGCCTTATTGCAGATGGAAGACTTGGGTATTGAAGGCTCTCTTTATTCTTTGCATTATTATCTTTAACATTGCAAGAACAGAAGTAGCAGTCGTCGGTATGGTTTCTAGGCTCGCGCCATACCATAGGGATCCCAAATGGCAAACTTTTCTTTTTACCTTTGCTCCAATTCCTTAGTGCCGCAACACACGTAAGACAAACCTTGTGTGGAGCCCAATTTTTGTCTTGATCTAATTTAATTCCAAAATAAGCATGATAAGCTCTCTCAATGAAGGTCGTTACATTTGTCCTTTGTTTTACAACAACATACCGACCACAAATATAACAAAATGTCTGGACTATGGGTACATCCTCTAGAAGCCATTATTAAAATTTTAAAGGCGTAATGTTAGAATGATCTATTTGAAAAATATGAAAAAACGAAATTAATTAAGATAAAAAAGGTAAAAAATTACAAAACGCCCCAAAATTGTTTTGCTAATAACTTTAAAACTGTGGGTGATAGAAAAAAACTGGTAGCATTTTTTAATTCAGCGCAGTGAACTGCTTCAGAATCACAACTCAAAATAAAGAAATCGATTTTCATGCAGACCGGTGTTATGATTCCGTGGTTACACTTGTCGAACGCTTTAGCAAAGTCTGTGTATAGTACATCATAGTTTTCATTACTTTCAAGTGAATCAATAATGTTGTTGTAGTGTTCCATTAGTTGTGATTGGCATGATCTGCCTGGTCAAACCCGTGTTGATTATCATTGAATTTTTTCTGATATTCCAAAAAGTCATACATTTTCTGTCTAACTATTCTTTCAAATATTTTAGTGAGATGAGATGTAAGCGACACTGGCCTATAGTATTTGGCCTCGGATCGATTTCCTCCTTTATATATTGGGACTATGTTCGCGCTCTTCAGGATGCCCGGTATTTCTCCCATGTCTAATGATCGTCTCCATATCCAGTATAGGAGCTCAGCGATTGCATTCTTGCAGTTTTTGATCAGTGTGGCATTCCATTTATCCGGTCCTGCCGCTGAGTGTGTTTTTAGTTTCCCTATGGCTTGTGTAATATCATCCGTCGTAAAGTCGAAATCCGTTATACTTTCCCTTTGTGGTTCTTCTGCAAAGAACGCGTTTCTATCGCATATCAATTTGTCAGTTTTTGGGATACTGAAAGATGATTCATACTGAGCTTTTAATATTTCAGATACTTCTGTTAGATCATCAGATAAATCACTGTTCTCATATATATATAATATATATATATATATATATATATATATATATATATATATAATATATATATATATATATATATGAGAACAGAGATTTATCTGATGATCTAACAGAAGTATCTGAAATATTAAAAGCTCAGTATGAATCATCTTTCAGTATCCCAAAAACTGACAAATTGATATGTGATAGAAACGCGTTCTTTGAAGAAGAACCACAAAGGGAAAGTATAACGGATTTCGACTTTACGACGGATGATATTACACAAGCCGGAATGTTCTCCTATACAAGCGTCGTTCTTTACGTTAATTATACTGCGTGTTCTTTGCAGTTGAAATGTGTGTGTGTGTATATGTGTATATATATATATATTTTTTTTTTTTTTTAGTTCAGGAAGAACCGATTCGCCTCTATTTAAAGGGCATATCTCAGCGGAAAAACAAAGAAAAAGTGAGAGGAAAGACAGGAAAAAGAAAGGGTGGAGGGGACAGTCGAAGTGGAAAAAGACCAAGGACTGCAGGGTCGAGCCCCATCATCCTTGGGTGCTAGGGATATATATATATATATATATATATATATATATATATATATATATAACGTAAAGAACGACGCTTGTATAGGAGATATTCCGCGCAAGACGAGAGAGAGAGAACGAAACAAATGAAAAAAATGAGGTAACCACCCGGGATCTTCCGATTGCCGGTCAGATGCGATACCATTACACCATGGGCCTCACTCTTCCAAATGCCGTAATTCTTCTACATACTCGCAGAAACCAATGCCCCAAGGGGGCACCTCCCGCATGCGTAACATTATATACATTCAACTGCAAAGAACACGCAGTATAAATAACGTAAAGAACGACACTTGTATAGGAGATATTCCGCGCAAGACGAGAGAGAGAGAACGAAACATGAAAAAATGAGGTAACCACCCGGGAATCGAACCCGGGATCTTCCGATTGCCGGTCAGATGCGATACCATTACACCATGGGCCTCACTCTTCCAAATGCCGTAATTCTTCTACATACTCGCAGAAACCAATGCCCCAAGGGGGCACCTCCCGCATGCCGTAACATTATATACATTCAACTGCAAAGAACACGCAGTATAAATAACGTAAAGAACGACGCTTGTATAGGAGATATTCCGCGCAAGACGAGAGAGAGAGAGAACGAAACAAATGAAAAATTTGGAAGTGTGAGGCCCATGGTGTAATGGTATCGCATCTGACCGGCAATCGGAAGATCCCGGGTTCGATTCCCGGGTGGTTGCCTCATTTTTTCATTTGTTTCGTTCTCTCTCTCGTCTTGCGCGGAATATCTCCTATACAAGCGTCGTTCTTTACGTTATTTATACTGCGTGTTCTTTGCAGTTATATATATATATATATATATATATATATATATATATATGCTAAAGCTCCGCCCATTTTGTTACCATCTTTTATGACGTGTCTATGATGTCACTATCTTTCAACCAAAAGGAAGAAATTTTATAACTTGAAGAGCCTAATCATTTTCATTAATCAATAAAGTAAAACAAATATCATCAACTGTTGCCGCAAAATAGAAGTCAACATCTTCCTTCCTTGAATAATCAATTTTAAAATTAGAAAGAGCCGTTTTGAGCAGAAAACGGAGATTTGTTTATAAAAAACCTCTGAACAGTTAGCTAGAACAACGTGAAAAAAGTGTTAGCAACTGACGAGGAAGCTTCTAACAGTGGCTGTATCCTCCAGCGCGGGACACGTCAACGCGAAGAAGAGGCGACGTCAAACTAAAACATCAACGCGCTGGTGGCCAAACTTCCTCAAATCTCCGTGCAGCGGGTTGTCTACGGTTGACCAGACTGGCAGTCGACGGCCTGTTGTGTGGCACGTTCAGAGTGCCGATCGATTCCGGGACCGGACCTATTCTCAGCGTGCTATTTTTTATTTACGGGTAGCAATTGCGTGCTCCCCTGACTACTCTTACCCTCCGGCGACATTAAGACTAATCCAGGCCCCACTACGACTTACACATGTCACCATACACAAAGACAGACACAGTAGCACCATGAGACACATTACAGAAGTATAATATTAATATATTACAGTACAACGTAGATGGCCTCACAAACAAAATCATGCAGCTTAGGGAATTCGTACACAAACAAAACATTCACATAGCACTTATACAAGAAACAAAACTAAAACGCACACACAAAACACCCACCATCCCTGACTTCACGGCGATCCATCAAGATCGTACTGGGGGTCACGGGGGCGGACTCATCACTTATATACTAAAAGCATTAGCTACACTGATGCCACCCAAAACATTATAAACACAATCCAAGCAGATAACACGATAGAAATACAGGCAGTTAACATCAAAACACGCGCAAAACACAACAACACACTAATCAACATTTACATCCCACAAGTAGTTCACCTCAGGTGCCAGCCAATTACACTCCACAGTTACATAATCTGGCCTCTCTCACTAATGTCATCTTAGGAGGAGACTTCGACATTAAAGACACTAGTTGGTACCTGCACAACCAAAGCATCACCAGAGGCACCAACATAGCCACACAACTAAACACACTTCATTCTTAACCATACAGAAGAACATACACACATACCATATCAAGCAGGACACTCAAACTCCTCCCCAGACATAACGTTCTGTTCCCCCTCACTAGCAACACATACACGCTGGAGAACAGAAAAACAACTGTCATCAAACCACCTGTTCATCATCATTACAACACGTTCTACACTCTACCCCAACAGCCTTAGGCACACTTACAGAAATTACAAGAAAGCTGATCGGGAACAGTTCAAAATACAAACTGAGGAACAATTCACCACATTAAACAGCACACCCATCATAAACATCAATACAACACTCAAGACATTTAATCAGATCATCAGTAATGCAAAGAAATACATACCCGAGGGCAACATTAGGAAATACAACCCAAATTACACTAGAGAAATAGCCCACCTCATAAGGCAACGTAACAACCTCAAACATAACACACAAACACCACACACAGAAACCATAAAACAGCAGATACAACAGCTCAACACAGAAATAAAGAACAAACTCAAAGAAAAACAAACAAAAACATTTAGGGAATTCATAACAACACTAAACCCCTCCATAGATACATCCAGGCTATACAAGACTATAAACAGCATTACCCACTTTAACAGCGGCATTCACACCTCACACGCAGCTATCTGTCGCAGCCAAAATAATATCCCAACATATACACAACAAACTAACATTCTAGTTAATCACTACGCAAAGATAAGTCACTTAAACAGAGACAACAACCAGAAACACGCAGACAGACAAACAGCCAGACACAAGAAAACCTACAGACTCGACACGACCATTACACCCTTCAATACAGACCAGACCACCAAGATCATCAAAAACATTAAGAATTCGAAGGCTACTGGACCAGACAACATATCTAACATGCACCTTAAACACTTGGGCCCACAGGGAATACTAGCTCTCACAAATATCAGCACATATTCATACCAACACTGTACTGTATTGTTCCTGACATATGGAAACAAAGTAAAATTATTACACTACTCAAACCAAACAAAAATCCAACAGAACCAGCTTCCTATAGACCCATTACTTTACTATGCACATCTTCCAAAGTAACAGAAAGACTAATCTTACAAATCACCAACCCACACATACCACTATCGCCTACTCAACATGGATTCAGAGTCCAGTGGCGTATCAAGGGAGGGGCGAGAGGGGCGACCGCCCCGAGCGGCACTTCCCGAGGGGCGGCAAATTACTGTCAGGCGGGCGCAGTATGCAAAATTTTGGGTTTTTATGTTTTAAAATGCAACCCTCCAAAAAATTATATCATCATTGTCGCGCGTTATTTGTGTACAAAATATCCATGGTTTTGATGAAAAATCATCATTAAATGCTATATATACCACCTCAATGCCACTATTTCCACAAATAGTTGCGTTAAATTTTCACATCGGAAAGGTTGCCAGCCCTATTTTCAGACTTTCCCTATATTATTTAGGTTAGGCTTTGCATTCTTTGAGCTTTGATGATGTTAATAATTAATGGTTGTTTTATTTTGCAGATACCCTACTGAATTAGCAAACATGAGCAAACGACAGAGACTGAGTGGTGCTGCATACAAGAATCTTCGCGAAAAAAAAGAGGAGGAAGGCAAGCGTGCTGCTAAGCGATTTCATCAGTTAATGGGATTCTCAGACACACCTTCAGTGCCTTCTGAGAAGCAAGGAGATCAACCGCAATGTGATATATCTTTAGAGATAGATGTTCAAGCGGCAACTTCAAGTGAACCCCCAAATAATCAGGATCAACCCTCATCTACATCACAAAGTCACCCACCCACCCATCACCCACAGAGTCTGTTTAACGATTCTGGCAACTGGCCCGTTCCAATGACGGACAATTTGAGAATCGAACTCATTAAACGTGGACCATCACATTTGAAAAACATGAATGGACCCTTTCCAGCTGATTCAAACAATAGGTCAATGTCAAAAGTTTGGTATTTCAAAACTTTGGAAAATGGCGAAAAAATTGAAAGGTCATGGCTAATCTTCTCACCTTCAAAATGTAGCTTGCATTGCTTTTGCTGTCGTCTCTTCAACAACATCTCCAGTGCATTTGGAAAAGAAGAAGGATTTTTTGCCTGGAAGAAACTGAATCCAAGAGTACCTGAACATGAAAACAGTCCATATCATACCCGATGCTTTGAACAATGGAAAGAGTTGTCTATGCGCCTTCAGTTGAATGCTACAATAGATAATGCACATCAGTTGCAAATAAAACATGCTACTGCTAAGTGGAAAGAAATACTGAGACGAATTTATGACTGCATCATGTTCTTGGCAAAACAAGATCTTGCATTCCGAGGGCACCGAGAGAACTTAAATGAAGAAGCTGGGCTAGCTGGCAATTCTGAAAACTTTTTGGAGTTAATAAAACTAATGGGCAAATATGACCCAGTAATTAGGGAACATCTTACAAAAATACGAATGACTGACAAGATATCCACTACGTATTTGTCACCTAACATTCAAAATGAGTTCATCACACTAGTCGGCTGTAATGTTCGAAACAGAGCTGGGCACTTGCGTTTTTTTGCGCGTTTTTTTGCGGTACTGCGGTACTACTACCGCACTACCAAACCGGTACCGCATAACGCAGTACCGCAAAGGATCGCTGAAAGTACAGCAGTACCGCTACCGCATTCAAATTTCCCGCGGTACTTTCCGCGGTACCGACCAACACGGTAGTACCGCAGTACCGCAGTACCGCAAAAAAACGCGCAAAAAAACGCAAGTGCCCAGCTCTGGTTCGAAAATGTATAATTGATAATGTGTCGAGTGCAAAGTACTTTGCAATAATTCTCGATAGTACACCAGATATATCGCATATTGATCAGATGTCTCAGGTAATTCGCTATGTGTCGATTAAAGATGGCAATGTAGAGGTGAAGGAATCCTTCGTTGATTTTATTAAATTAGAGGGGAAGACTGCTGAGGCAGTTACTGATCTCATTGTCACTAAGCTCCGTGAGGATGGGCTGGATATCCAGAATTGTTATGGTCAAGGGTATGACAATGCTGCTACGATGGCAGGTATTCATCTTGGAGTTCAACGCAGAATTCTTGATGTTAGCAAACACGCTGTTTTCATTCCTTGCAATAACCACTCGCTGAACTTGGCTGGAGTTCATGCCGCGGGACTGAGTCCTAATGCTGTAACTTTCTTTGGAACAATTGAACGAATTTTCGTCTACTTTTCTTCCTCTACTCATCGTTGGGATGTCTTAACAAAACATTCCAAAATCACTGTCGAGCGAGTCTCTGATACGCGGTGGAGTGCTAAGTATGATGCTGTTTCTAGTCTTAAGAAGAACTTGACTCACGTTGTTAGTGCCTTGGAAGAACTGAGTGAAGGGGTCTCCGAAAATCTGGACACAAAGGGCGATGCTGAAGCTCTGTTGATCTCCATCATGTCATACATATTCATTGTGTACTTATTTTTCTGAGATCCAGTGCTGAAAGAAATCAATGATGCTCAGCTATATTTTCAAAGAAAGGGACTTGCTTTGGACCAGTGTGCATTAAAAATGAACTCTTTATCTGTGCTTTTAACTAATGAACGAGAGGCAGTAGTATCAAACGCTGCAGATGCCGCCGAAGAGTTCTGTAATGAAATGGATATCAGTATAGACCGCAGAGTCAGGAGACGGAGAAGAATGCCTGGAGAGCAAGCTCGTGATCTGGATTGACCGTGCAAGAGGATGTACGCAGAGAATTTTTTGAAATCATGGATCGTTTATTAGCAGAAATTGAAAAACGCACAGTTTGTCTTAAAAACATGAATGATCGCTTTGAATTTCTGTCTCCTTCGTACCTTTTGAATCAGTCCAAAGATGAAGAAATTAATACCAAGGTCAATAATTTTTCTTCCATCTACAATGACATTAATCCAGGAAGTCTACTGGAAGAAATAAAGCGTTTGCGAGACATTTGCTCAGTTTCGAAAGCATAAGCGTCGACGATGATCCAAAGAACTGGGATATATTAAAACTACTTCAGTGGATCGTTAAATGGGATCTAGTGGAATCTTTGCCTCATATAACAATTGCCCTCCGGATCTGTCTAACTACATGCATGTCCGTGGCAAGTTGCGAACGAAGTTTCTCAAAACTGAAACTTATAAAAACTTACCTCAGGTCAACTATAAGTCAATCTAGACTGAGCAATTTGGCGATTATTTCAATTGAACACGAAGTTGCAGAGACAATGGACATAGAAAAAATCATTCATGAATTTTCTGTTATGAAAGTCCGAAAATTTAACTAGGCATTATACATTATATAGTTATTGTTAAAATTATGTAGTGTATTATGTACGGTACATTATGTAGTATTGTTAAAATTGAAGTTGCTTTATTTAAGTTTTTCTTCCAATAAAAGTTTTGTTTAGAAGTGTATTTTTGTAAAGGAATTGTTTTTAAAATTGAAAATTGTTGCAGGGGGGGGGGGGGCGTTGGCATTTTCGCCCCGAGCAGCAAAAAGTATTGGTACGCCTCTGATTCAGACCTCACCACTCAACCACGACATTACTCACTAACCTCACGCAGCACATCATGGATGGCATCAACTCCAGACGACCAGCTCAATGTACACTATTAGCAAAAATAGACATTAGTAAAACATTTGATGCTATCCCACGCTTCCCTCTCATAAACAAAATACTCAACACAAACATGCACAATAACACTAAAAGATGGCTGAGCAACTATCTTTCAGGAAGATACTCACATGTCACATTTAATTGCAAGTCATCCAAAAACAAGCTTTTTCCGAACGGGGTCCCTCAAGGCTCTGTTCTCTCACCAACATTGTTCAACTTATACATGCATGACATTCCAACACCCATAGATAACAAACTTACCTTATCACCATATGCAGATGACATCATTCTAACATCCACCCACAACAACATCGACACCGCTACAAATAACCTACAAACATACATAAACAGTATACAAGACTGGCTCACACACAATAGACTCAAAGTAGCGCCCACAAAATCAACCATCACCTTGCAAGCAATACAAAAGAACACCAGATAACTCCACAGCTTACACTAAACAACACCAACATTCCACACACTCACAGGACCAAAATACTTGGGGTCACATACAACACATCATTATCTTTTGCAAACCACATTCAGAACATTAACACGCTTAGGGTACTAACAGGCACAAACTTTGGACACCAGCAGGAAACGACATCACTCATATACAAACAATATATTCGCTCAGTTATAGACTATGCTAGCCCATGTTGGGCACCCATTATCTCAAACACACATAAACACCTTGCAGACAATATAAAACAACGCACTTCGTATCATTATAGGATGCACTCAAACAACCCCAATAGAACACTTGCAAACAGAAACAAAAATACTGAAAGTTAGGGAACATTTAGACATGAGGGGAACACAATTCATGGCAGCAGCGACAACTAACCCACAACAACCTTGCTACTACATGTACAACCATGCACCGACACCTCGCACCATTAAGGTAACACCAGAGAGACATTATAAACAAATACTCCATTCCATACCACGCCCCACAGACATCACACACACACACACCTAACCCACAAAGCACTGACATGACTCTGTCCGAATGCGGTCCTAGGTGCGAAGCCGCCACCCATTAACAGGTCAGAGATCAGCCTGAGCAGATCGGATCGAGTTAACTTAGCACAATTCCGATGTGGACATCACCCCAACTTACAGACATATAAACACAGACTAGACGACTCCACACCACAGACGCCACCTGCTACCTGTGCCAGGACACACCACAAACAATTGAACACATTATGACAGACTGTACCGCTCTAGCACAACAACGAACAACACAACATCACTAGTTCGCTGAACCTCTGGTCTACTCCGGAGAGGGCGATCGGTTACCTGCGTGCCGCCGGCTTGCTCGATCAGGGTGGGCTGATCGGCTAAACAACAACAACCAATCCGGAATACAGAGGCCTTCATCGACCTCAGAGGTCGACGCCACATAGCCTATGTTCTTCCCCGGCCTCAGTTATCTCAATCCCCCAAGTCTCGTCCAAATCTGGCTAGTGGTTTGGCCGGCCATAAGAAACAAAGAAAGTAAGTTCGCAGGCGGTTCGACCGTCACAAATATTAGTATATAGATAAGACTAGTAAACTACATGGAGTTCACCGCTGTTCACGATCATATTAATTGTTTATCTTTATGAACACAGACATTACATTATAATTACCTGTATGTCAATGACTGCACATTCAATTGTCCTTTAGGTACATACAGGGGTTAGACAAAATAATATGAACACCCGCCGATTTCACCGGTTATCTTTACGGACTGCTCAGACACAAAGTAAACGGTCAAATGACTGGCAAACCTATTTAAATGCGTAACAGAGAGTGTATACGTCATGTTATAACCCTCACGTTGTTTTTACAGATCTGAGTGAATTATGAATTAGCAGTTATGAAAGACCTGTCAGACTTCCAAAGAGGGCAAATTGTCGGAGCGCGGATGGCTGGTGCATCGGTGACGAAAACCGCTCAGATGTTCAATGTATCCAGAGGAACTGTCTCTATGGTCATGTCTGCATACCAAAACCATGGAAAGACAAGCACCGACAAATGCAATAGTGGACGCAAGAAGAAGCTGTGTGATCGAGACTGCCGGGTGCTAAAGCGCATTGTGACAAAGAACCATAAGACCACAGCTCCAAAAGTGACTGCAGAGCTTAACCAGCATCTTGCAAGCCCGGTATCGACCAGAACTGTACGTCGCGAGCTCCATGGAGCTGGATACCATGGGAGGGCTGCAATTGCCAAACCCTTCCTTTCGCACATCAACATTGAGCGGCGCAAAAAATGGTGTAATGACCATAAGAACTGGTCACTGGACCGGTGGAAGAATGTAGTCTACTCCGACGAATCCTCCTTTACGCTATTTCCATGTTCCGGTCGAGTTTACGTCTGGAGGCAGCCTAAAGATGCTTATGACCCCGACTGCCTGACCCCAACCGTTAAGCATGGAGGCGGATCTGTGATGGTTTGGGCAGCAATATCGTGGAATACTCTTGGCCCAGCTGTAGTACTGCATGGTAGGGTTAACGCCCAGGTCTATCTGTCAATATTGGCTGACCAGGTCCATCCCATGGTCCAAACGCTGTTTCCCAATGGCGGCGCCGCCTTCCAGGATGATAATGCACCAATCCACACCGCTGGGGTCGTTAAAAACTGGTTTGAAGAGCATGTTAGTGAAGTAGAACGCTTGGATTGGCCTCCACAATCCCCGGATCTTAACATTATCGAGCATCTGTGGTGTCAGTTGGAGCAGCAGGTCAGAAGCCGATTCCCACCGCCGGCGTCTTTGGAGGAACTGGAGCAGGGTTTGCTCGAAGAATGGCTCAGGATTCCTCTAGCCACTGTCCAAAAGCTGTATGAATCAATTCCCCGACGCATTGCAGCTGTTATTGCCGCTAAAGGAGGACCAACTCCATATTAAGAATAAAAACCGCCATTTATCAAGGTGTTCATATTATTTTGTCCAACCCCTGTATGTCTGTGTTATATGTTGTTAGACTCGATTGTCCCCCCATCCACCCCACCTTCCCCCAGTTGGGATACTTTGACTATCACTGCGGCGTTGCCACATGTACGGAGTCGCCTGTGAGGCGAGGAACATTACATATTCTGGCAACTGTACGAAGGATGATTGTATGAGAAATTCGTACACATTGAAATTCGTACATATCGAATACTATAATACAGGGTGTCCCAGAATTAACTATCTATTTCAATGAAATCGGACAAATTTAATAAAAACACATAATTTTGTGTTTATTACTAAATTATGATACAAAAACAAATAGATTTATAAATCATAAGTCAAAACTTTATTTACTTGAATGTGATAAGCCTTTTTCATCAGTGTTGAACGCAAGATTCTATGAACTGTTGTCTTGGATATGTTGAGTCTTCGACCGGCCTCCCTAACCGAAGTTGTTGGTTCATCCTCAAACAATTGTCGGTACTGTTACGTGCTGTCCTTGGGCGTCCTCTTCCCACCTCGTCGTGTACGGATCCAGTTCTTTTAAATTTGTTCACAAGTTCACGAATCGCTTTGTCTGTAGGACCGGTTCTGTGGAATCTTCTTGTAAATTTTTCTCTGATTTCATTACATTGCATTCCTTTGATACGGGATGTTACAACAAAGATGCGTTCTTGTGTATTCATTATTAATAGGGTTCTGAAAGAGAATGAAAATAAAACTCTGGAAAAATTATGAAAATAAAATTATGAAAAAAATTTAGAAATTTATACATTTTTAACACATATTAAACATGATAAACATAAATAAAAGTGTGTTTTTAAAACATTTGTCCGATTTCATTGAAATAGTTAATTCTGGGGCACCCTGTACATGGTGTCAATAGGGATACATCGAGTAAGCTACGATTTCGCGATTATTTCGCGAAATTGTATCATAGAAAGTACAAATTAAAATCGTTTCATAATTCGTACATACACCTGTAGCAAATATAAATAAAATAAACGATAAGATATTACTATTGTACAAATGACAACAAAATTAATGCTCTGAGTGGTCGCTAGTCCGCAAGCTTATAAGCTTCGCGCTATATCCATTGTACTTCTTTTCGTTCAACGTAAACAAACCGATATGACTGGAGAAGAACGTATTACTAAAGAAGAACGTACTTACTAAATATGGATCGTAATTTAAAGTAGTCTCGACGCAGGAAGTTGGTTAAAATTAACCACAGTCTCCTCTTTAAAACAGAGAGTGCTTATTTCAAAGGTGAAGAACCAAGAGAAATTGAAATAAGACTGGAGGGTGGTAGCTATGATGTAGACACTATTTTTGATAATCAAGAGGAGTAAGACAAAGATCCCAAAAGTGATTGATGACACGTACGGACAGAGATTTCGGTAACCCGTTGATACAAGTCCCTGACGCATGGTTTTAGCTCCGGACGCACAAGCTCAGCACTATGTGCGTCCAGTGAGGCGCACAGTCTTACGTGGATCATAAAGGGTGTTTCAAAAGTCTTTACCCTTTTTTTCCCGAAGGACCCTAAGGTGACCATACATTCAACACAAACCTTTATAAAATGTTTATTGATTTTCCGCCAACTTGGTGCATCTTATCCAAACGCGTTCGGAAAGATTTGAGCAGATTGCGGAACAAGTGCGTGTCGTTTTGCATCGATTCAAGGACCGCTGACAATACTCGAACAAGTGTCTCACGAGAATTTCGATCTTCGACATCCGGGATCGCATCCAACTGCTCCTCTGCGCGAGCTTTGACAATTGCGCCCAAATTCTCTGCTGGGTTAAGGTCAGGCGAGTTGCCCGGCCACCGTCCGAACCCGGAATAACGAAAGAAATCGAGTTTCTGCTCGTCCAAGAGCGCGTGAGTCACGTTGGCCTTGGACTGTTGGTGGAAACCTCTCTATATTTCACAACGCACAGTCACTCCTACCTACTTGTACCATTTGTTACTGCTTGTATGAAGTATTTTATTAAAAACTCTGAAATTATGTGAGTGCAAAGGCTGAAGGACTGCATAATCACAGACGCGGAAAAGGGCCTGCCCTGTTTTGGCAGTTTTCCCGTCTCTCGGCCTCCTCCGCGCTAAAATTTGTGAGGCGATGATATTTCGCATTTTCCCAGCCTCTGGGTACGCGGCGGCCGCCTCGTTAAAATTTGTAACGGGAGTATTTCACATTTTCCGGCTCTTTTCCCCTGAAAATTTGGAATAAATACTTATACATCCAAAATTTCGCCGATTGCGGAGCCTCACGCGCATTTTTTGCTCGGGGGAGGTCGCTCAAGCAGGCAGTGGGACTTACTGACACCACCTTTATACTATATTTTTCCAGAATTTCATTTGGGCCCCTTTGAGCATGGAGTATCGTGCATTTCCTATCGGACTAATACTTAAGAAATTTTCTTTCGGGGGTGCTCACGCCCTTGCTATGTAAGCAGTCCCGAGACAACCCCAGGGCCGGATTTAGGAGTGGGTAAAGTGGGCAGCTGCCCATGGGCCTCCACATCTTGGGGGCCTCCACATATTGACAAGCCATTATCAAAATAGAAAAAACCCGAAACTAGAAAAACCCGATAGATGATCAACAAAAAAACACGCGCATCCAATACCACTGTAGTATATAAACTTTTACCAATTACTATTTGTTGTGTACTGATTATTATTTTGTTTTTATTACTCTTTTAGGCCTACTCTCACTATAATGGAATACCCGAGTAACCCGAGGCTTTCATTTTTTGCAGAAATGAGTGGAATGAACAGACACAAGAGTGCACGATGTTTTGAAAGTGTATGTATGTTAATTATATTATGAATCTTATGGATGACTTCAATTATGTCTTCCCCTAAGGTAGGGGGGCCTCCACACGTCTAAATCCGGCTCTGGGTCACATCCCGTATAGGATTCTTCGCCCCCTCCCTGATGAAGCAACATCCCTCTTTTGCGTCGCTTCGGGCCCCCGTAAAGATCGTAGTAAAAGTTTTCGAAGCTAACTCGAAAAGTTACCGCTACGTACCCCCGTTACTAATACGAGAGCGTACCTAGCCGTACAGCGGTGCCGCTGGTGCCACTGCCTGGTCCGTGAGACTCTTAGGAAAAACGTTTACTCTTACGAATTTAACCTTAGGGTGGGTAACATAACCGAAGTCGAAAATTTTGACGATTTCGAAAGCAATCAATCGCCCCATTAATTAATAAAGTAGCTCACCCAACAATACATCTCGACAACACTTCATTCGGTATTAGAGAGAAAAACAAGAAATGAAGTATCATAAGTCTTGATATTTGGGTCAGACTCTTGGTTTTTCCAAGTTGACTCCCTGGGACACTTTTAAATCAAGGAGGGACACCTGAAATATTTTGGCCAGGAGTCCCAGACTCCTGATATTTTTTGGCTATCGAAATTTCTAATGCACATACATCCATCTATCTTCGCTAAATACCAGAACATTTTTTTTACATAGAAACTACTGGGATTTTGTCCCAGTGGTCAGCTTCATTTGTCCCAGCAGTGATATGACCCTTCCCACCCTTTTTCAAAAGTAGTTATTATGTACACTGGCGGTGAAAATTATGAAAACACTTTTTAAAATGCTGATTATGTAATAATAATATAATTCTTTTTATACGTTACAGGCAGTAAAATTATGCCTGTCCAATTAAGGAGCTTTCAAATGTGGTGTTTTGTTACATCAAGACTTACGAGCAATTAATCAATATTGAAAGAAATTGTATTTAATGATGACATCACGGTTTGACTAAAATTAATTGTTTATGTTCACACAAATATTGTTATTATTGGTTAGAATGTTTTTCTTTTATTTGTATTTATACATTTTATCCCATTTTCCCTCAAAAATGTAATTTGACTCGTGAAACCTGCACCTGAACATTGTTTAACATTGTGCCCTTCTTTTACGGATATCTCTGTATAATGGCTCTTGCAAAGAAAATATACGCAAATAGACTCAAGATTAATTAATACCTTCTTGATGAAGAACTACTGAGACAAATATCCAATAAAGTGGGAGTTTCATTCAACATTGTGAGCAAAACCCCCTCTCGTCATTGACAAAATGGGAGTGTAATGAACAAAGTAAGCCGACGGCAAAAAAGGAAGACCTCGGAAAAAGAAAACAAATACATGATTTTATTGAGCAAATGCAACAGAAGGAATATTAGCGTTCGAATAGCTGCTGAAGTTAATGCATCACGAAATAGCAGCACTTCTACTTTAACATCGAAGAGACGTTTGATGGAGGTTAGTTTAATGGGCCGGGTTGTTACCAGAATCTTACCTTGCCAAATGTAACAGAAGATGTTCATTGCGCAAAAAACTGTAGAACTGTGGACAAATCATTACGAAACCCAATTTAATTGTCTCGGGGAAGAGAGGCCAAATCTACGCCTAAATGTGGAATGCTCTGGTGCGCTACCAAATAAAGACCCAGAAATCTGGCAGGCTATCCATAAACTTGATCAGTGGTCATCAAACTATGATCCACAGGTCACAGGGTGACCCACTGCCATGATTTTGCTGATCCGTTAATTACTTGGTTAACTTTGGTTTAACTTTGGTTTTGTTTCCACCTAAATTGTTTATCTATTTTGGCTGTTTCACCAGTTAAAAGAAAAGTGTTAGCTGTAATGCAATTGTATAGAATGTTTAACTTGGTATTTCTTTAATCTACGAGTATATCTACGGCGACTTCAGTGTGTAATTGAACTATGAAGAAAATGCAAACGAATTTCGGAAGCTTGCTGAAAACGGGGATATTTTGTCGAGCAAGGAGTTAACACGCCTTGAGGAAGCCCGATCGCAGCATCTCTCGACAAGATGCTTAAAAATAATTTTATTAAATAAATACTCGCATATGAATGCGTTACGTATGCTAAAAGTAGCTAGATAAATGGGAAATTTATTTTTTTAGCAATAAATACATACGGTATTTGTTCAGTTAATCCACAAATAATTATATTACAAGACAGCAATCCCCCGATACGTACGAATTCGTTAATGTACGAAAAAAATTCATTTTTTAATTCTCAAAAATAATAAAGAAAATTTAAAAATCGTCAAAAATGCAACGCATACACTCCTAAACAGATTAAAATCATCTCCCCTATATAAAATTTAAGGCTGTAGTCTCGTACTAAAGTACGCACTGTAAGGTATATCAGTATACTCGTATGTATGTACATAAGTAGTATACAAAATTACAAACCAAATGAACAACAATGTCGTCACTTCTGGGATCCTCGTCTTCCTCCTCTTGATTATTGAAAATAATGTCTATATCATAGCCACTGTCCTTTAGCCTTATTCCAACTTCTCTTGGTTCTTTACTTTTTAAATAAGCACTATATGTATTAAAGGGGAGACTGTGGGTAATTTTTAGTGATGCACCGGAGCTCCGGCTCCGGCCGAGCAGGAGTTCCTGCCATTTTAGAAAAACTCCTGCTCTGGCCGGAGGTCTCACTAAACTCCGGCCTCTGGCCGGAGGTGCCAAGTACACCAAACTCAATTCTGACAACTTTAGTTTTAATTCTACAAACTATAAAACCTCACTTCTGCACCTATCCGAATATTCAGTTCTCAGATGACTGTAATAATAATTATTTTATGAGTGATCAGTGATTGTATTAATAGTTCAGTTCTCAGTGACTGTAATAATAATATATTTTATGAGTGATCAGTGATTGTATTAATAATTGATTTGATATAGGCTACTTTACTCAGCATTCAGCAAGACATCATAAGTTTCATAACCTTATATTCTGTTCAATGGGAATTTTTTAGAGAATTAGTGCACACAAAGCATAGAAAGTCGACTTTTATAAAGTTTAAGTTATTAAAGACTTAATTTAAAATAGCAGGACTATAATATATAAATCCTAAATAGATGAGACGATGGACCACACACACACACACACACACACACACACACACACACACACACACACATAAATACTGAAATAAATCAATTGGCCGGAACCTCCGACCGGAGGAAAAACACTAAGCCGGAGGTTTCGCCCCTCCGGCCAAAATCTGCCTCCGGTGCACCACTAGTAATTTTAACCAATTTCCTGCGTCAAGACTTCTTTAAATTACGATCTATATTTAGTACATATGACGCGTTCGGTGGAGAAGGGCGAACGCCACAAAATTCGAAAATGAGTTTTTTGTCGTATAATTATCCTTTAAAACCTTTGCTTTACCTATGCAAAAAATTAGATGTTAGTCTGCACTCTTTCACGGTAAAATTTAGGTTTAATGTATCTCAGAGAAATTCACTCCGCATCATTGCTTCACATTGAACACATCTATCTACTTTCTGGTCACTCGACAATGCCCTGTGATGCTCAATTTTGCCAAATTGAACAAAATATAAAAAATAATTACAGCAATATTATTTACACCAAAAAAGATTATGTTACGGCCATAACTACAGCCGTTTCGCAGCGCTTCCTAGTTGTAGAAATGAAACAGGCTGATTTCTCGATTTGACGTCCTAAAACGTGCATTGTCATTAGGAAATCAACAACTACTAATTTACAGATGCAAGAAAGTTAATATTTGACTTTCAACACAAAGAAGGCTACGTAATATCTACTGCATACCGCACAACCCAGATAATAGCCATCCCGTCAGACTGCAGAAAGGGAAAAAATTCTACAGTGTCAGTTTATTCAATCTAGCCCAGCAGACACTGCAACCAAAGTATTCCCAATTGCTGCCAATAACTAAGGAAAAATAAAAGATCTCAAAGAATTATCAGACCTAATGCCTGCAACTGCAGTGAACTATTATACAAGATTGTTAAAGGAACTGGAAGAAACCGAAACAGTTGAAGCAGGTAATACAACATTCGACGAAGAGGACCAAATAATGGATTACACCAGTTAACATCAGAAGCTATCAATAAATAATATTGTAAAATTTCTTGGCGTTTATTATATCGACATATTACACAACAATATTTTACTCAAATATGGTTCAAATTCATACAACATTTCAATAAACCGGAAAAATACAAAGGTTTTAAAGTTTACAAACTTTAACTGCATTTTGTGGCATAATTCGAAAATGTTGCGTTCGCCCCTTCTCCACCGAACGCGTCATATGTCCTCCTCCTTTAATTATACGTTCTTCTCCAGACATATCTGTCTGTTTACATTATACGCTTCATGCTTTATCCATTATGCTTCTCATATCAAAAATACCAGGTACAAGAAGTGCAATGGGTGTAGCGCGAAGCATATAAGCTTGTGGATTAGCGACCAATCAGAGCGTTTGTTGTAATTTGTATTGTACAATAGTAATATCTTATCGTTTATTTTATTTATAATTCTATTTGCTCTAGGTTTACGTACGTATTTTGTAACGATTTTAATTTGTACTTTCTACTATGGAAAAACTATACATGCCTGTCATACACTTTACATTAGTTCACAACAAAGCCTAATTCCAACCCAGGCTTATACACCACGCCTACAATATGGTATCATATATGGTACCTTTATTTCATAATAATTAAATACAAATTATTAATTTATTGTACGAGAGGCGGCCAGAAAATAAGTTTACACGGCGTATAATTTCGTAACTAAAGGACCTACATTGATTACACTGGTCAACACTCATTTTATTGCCAATCATATTAGAGTGATTTTGGGGTAACTTTGTGGTGCTGATTCCGAATATGACATCGGTTTTGCTAGATTGGCTCTAATTTATGAGATAATTAAGGTACCCCATTGAAACACGTAAAAATGCAAAAAATTTAATGTTCAGGCCGAGCCTACTTACAAATCGCATTGAAATTGTCTCAAATCATACAAAAGTAAACACATGAAATACATAATGGCATTTTATTCGGTCTCACCATCTAGAATGTTCCGGTAGTTTCCCATATGCACGCGTTATGGTTACGTTTCCTATTAATTGAGGGTATTCATTATCTCAAGAACTAGAGCCAAATCGGAAAAACTACTTTCATTTTGGAATTGAGCAACCCCAAAATACCCTAAATTCGTACGAATTTCCTTGGCAACGAAAAAAAATTTTTTTTTGTTGACCTGTGTTATGTTTGTATCAGGTGAATTCGTAATCATTGTTGGCACACTGTACGTCGATTCGGCTGCTATCTACCGTACATTGGTTATCTGAGTCAGTTGAACATGTTGGCTCGACTGAAATAGTGCCCTGTCATTTCTGCAACGATATTCCGAGTCTGTCAGTAGTCAAGAATTTCTCGAGTGCATTGTCACAGGAGACGAGACATGGGTTCATCACCGTACTCTGAAAACAAAACGTGCCAGCATGGAATGGAAACACCCTGGGTCCCCGCGACCAAAGACGTTCAAGATTGTGAGGTCCACGGGCAAAGTGATGGTTACCGTGTTTTGGGACCACACAGGCGTTTTGCTCGCAGACTTCATGCAAAAAGGCACAACAATCAATGCAGCTGCATATTGTTCAATACTAGAACGTTTACGAGCGGCCATTAAACGTAAACGTCCTGGACTGCTCTGTAGGGCAAGGCACTGTTCCAGTCGAGCCGCCGTGTTCAACTGATTCAAATAACCAATGTACGGTAGATGGCGGCCGAATCGACGTGCAGTGTTGCCAACAATGATTAATGAATTCACTTGATACAAACATAATCAATGTAGGTCCTTTAGTTACGAAATTATACGCTGTGTAAACTTATTTTCTGACGCCCCTCGTATTAAATAACTACAAAATTGCCTCGGGATTCGCGATAAAGCCTACTAGGAATGAAGAAATATTGCCATACATAGAACTCAATATGTAGGCATTGGGCCTACATAACAACAAGAAAAATGTATTTTTTCGTATCAGAATTTTCCAGCGCTGATTCATGAAAATTACTTAAGAGAAGAAATAATGAAAATTAGACGTCTGGATACTTTACAAGTAAGCGAATTTAAGACAAAGACTTAGCCTCTCAGAGCTGTTTAGTGACGAGTCTTGCTGTAGGCAAGGAAGGCGTGTTTAATCTTCCTACAAGTTCTGAGTGAAAAGCTAAAAAAATAAAAGGATAGACCTATTCCTTCAGGTATTTAGGCTAGGCACAGTGAATTGCTTATATTAATTAGACGGAATAAACTCGTTGCGTAACTCTATCACCTACATCGAGAGAGAGGCATGACAAGCAACCGCGCGCCCTACAACCAGAAGCGAGATCCGATGAAATAAGAAGGTATGGTAGTTTCCTTTTTCACCATTAAGCAAAGCTAAATACCGAAGGCAAATAAACTCAACATTAACAAAAAAAAAAAAAAACTACTTAACAAGGTCTTTTGAAGACCACAAACAATTTTTTAACGAAAAGACGTACGGTTTTAGCCGTCGACTCTGCACCAAAATCTGGCGGAAATTTTCACCGGATCGCCAAATTGATAGCAATCAACCCATAACCCTATATAGTTTTTTTCAAATGAAGATTTTCTTAATTTTTTCTTATAAGCCTAAGAACACACTCGAATCTAGTATGAGTTCTATTTTTCAGATGGAAGAGTTCCCCCTGCTTAGGTTTCTTCATAACTGTTAGAAAATCTAGAAGAGGAAGAGCCATTGTTGTCCCAAGGCGATATGATGACTAAACTGATTGATGCAGCATTGCTTGTATATATTAAGTTAAGGTGTGTGTATATATCCATCTCATAATTGTAAGGTTAGTGAAAAATTTTCTTAATTTAGAGCTAGCATTTTTGGGCTCTTGTGGCATCATTGTTTGAGCACTCTTGTGGCATCATTTTTTGGGGGTACTGGCGCGTCCTTTCTACTCGTTTGTTGAATGCGGCACTTACAGGGCGTGGTCTTATAGAGAGCTCTCTTGCAATTCAGTTTGGTTGTTTAGATACAAGATTGTTGCATCGTGCAATGGTGCAGGTTGTGTTGTTGTTGCAAGGTTTAGAAAGACTATAAACAGAGCCCCTTTTGTTTTTTATCTTAATTTTATGCAACCCTGAGGTAGGACCTAATAGGACCTCCAGTCCGTAAGTTTTAGTCGAGCTTAACTTGAGCTGTAGGTCGAAGTGGCCCTTCAGAGCTTGGCCGTTCAGGGCTCAGCTGGGATTCTGAACCCAATAAAATAAAAAATAACAATAACAACCCATTCTACATCATACAAATCAGCGCAGTATTCTGACTACCCTGAACCATTTACTTTCCCCATTTTTTCTCTTAAAGCTACTTCACTCGCCCTCTTGATGGCATTACAAGCTGACAGTTATACATATTTATTTAAGTGATATATATGTTTTACATCATGATTCCTACAAGCCAACGCTTAGACAGGAAT
The DNA here is from genome assembly GCA_023014485.1 of Bathynomus jamesi. Classification (NCBI taxonomy): domain Eukaryota; kingdom Metazoa; phylum Arthropoda; class Malacostraca; order Isopoda; family Cirolanidae; genus Bathynomus; species Bathynomus jamesi. The sequence goes on along the minus strand of JAJOZX010001824.1, from coordinate 37,969 downwards.
CCTCACGAGCCTTAGCAGTGCATCTGTCTGCATTGTATACAGTGGCGTATTAAGGGGGGGCCAGGGGGGCCAGGCCCCAGGGCCCAGCTGTTTTAGGGGCCGATGTTTATAATGATATCAATGATAAATTTGGAATGCTCAGCAATATCTGTCTGTCATTGTTATACATAGAAAAGAATATTTTGCAGAATTTAAATACTGAGCTTGTGAATGAAAAATTTAGTGATATGAAGCAGCTCAAAAAACTTTTGTATACTGGTGGTGGATGATTTTATGACCAACTTCGGTAGATTAGTAGTGGACTTGTAGTTGTGTAATTGGTTTGGTGTAATTGTAGCAGCTTGATATTTGTGTAAAACTTGCATTATTTGATTTAGAAATAATTGGTTTTATTAATTTACTTGACTCGAAGATTTGTCTTGTTGAGGGACCCCAAGAATATTTTGGCCCCAGGGCCCAAAAATCCTTAATACGGCACTGTGTACATGTAGTGTAAATAAAAAGCTATAGAAAAGGGCCCCATATTCTTCATTGCTCCGGAGCCCCGAGGTGTCTTAATCCGCCTCTGATTGTATAGTACTCTACCTCAGAGTGGCTTAGATTTCACCAAATAACTTTATATTAAGTAATCAGCATTATCAAACCCATTGTCTAAGTCTGGTGCTACCATATTAGTCCAGTAGATATTGACGTGATTTGGGCTGAACCCTAACATTTACTATAACAGCCATTTTTTTTTTTTTTTTACCAAAATCTTACATATACGAATGCCCTATAACTTTGAAAAAAATCAACCAAAATCAACTATGGGGAACTTTGCTTTTTGAACATTTGAATGGCATCATAGTGGGAAAAAAGGTCGCTGAATTATGAACTCTGATTAGAACCATGGATTGTTTCAAAATAGTAGTTACCGGCTTTGCTAGTATATTGGAAAACTATCGATACAAGGTAAGACTAGCTGAAAGGGCATAACAAATTCGGTAGTACAGTATATAATTATAATTTATGCCTCTCTGATGTTTACTGTCCCAAATTTCTAATGTGTGGCTCAGGCTTCTTGCAGATTGTAATTTGTGGATCTCTGTTCTTTTTCATATTAGCCAGAATGGAAGAAAACATGGCTTCCTCTTCAAGCATATCGAATTGTGTTGTTTGTGTTGTCTTGTGGCATCATTGTTTGGGCACTCTTGTGGCATCATTTTTTGGGGGTACTGGCGCGTCCTTTCTACTCGTTTGTTGAATGCGGCACTTACAGGGCGTGGTCTTATAGAGAGCTCTCTTGCAATTCAGAAAGGACTTGCTACGCTGACTGCAATATCTAAAAAGCGTAGTGACAGACTGCATGGAGAGCTTGCTACACCTGGTGATCATTTTGTTCATGACAAATTCTACAAAACATACACTGCACCTAAAAATGTCACCAAGGCTATCAAGACCTGAGGTACAGATGGAGGAATAGAATCACTTGCACCTATCCTGAAATCTACAAACACGCCCAATGACTATCAAACCCATGTGCCGAGAACCTTGACTTGGAAGCCACTAGGGCATGGGTCGGGGAACGTTTTTGGGTATTACCCAAAAATCTATTTGAGTAAAATGAAATTACCCCCCAGACTTCAAAGTAAACAAAAACAAGCCAATTGCTCTTAAAATTGTTGCATATGGTATACAAAAAATTCAAATTCAAAAAATGTTTATTGGATCCATTATTATGGAGAAATAAAAGTCACACATGCTGGCATAAGAATAGCACACAAACAAAATTAGTAAAAAGGATTGAAGAACTGAAGAATTTCATTCAAAACATCTCCACTTCAGGTTTTGGAAAAATGATGCTGTTTCATTTTTGATACAACAACATCAAAATTAGGACGTAAATTCGTAATATTCTAAAATTTAGAATAATGCCACATTTATGTAACAAAATAAAATAAAAATATATGAAAAAAAATATCAGCACAAAGTGTCAAGCACTAAAAGCACCTCTTCGTTTCATGATACCATACACACGACTGAGGCTCTGAGGGAAGTGTCTCTCATACCGCACGCATTACCCCCAAAATTTTTAAATTTACCCCTGTTCCCCGACCTCTGCACTAGGGGCACTCAATATATTTTGCCCCACCAATTTTTCTTAGTTAAATAATAGGCCATGGGGCTGAAATGTCTTTTGGGCCGTAAGTTTGAACTTTCTGCGCTTCACATAACTGGATTTTTCCAGTTTGAACCTCCCCTCCTTGTATAAAACTGATGGTTAACGCTGTTTCGAAAATGGTATCTGAGAGTGAGGTGCGTCGTAAACAGGAAGCTGTTATCGAGTTCTTAACCGCAGAGAAGGAAACAATTGGAAATATTCACAAACGTCTACAAAACGTTTACGGAGATGATGCTGTTGATCGAAGCCAGTGGCGGTCCTAGCTTACATGTCGCCCTGGGCGAACCTCACCTTCAGCGCCCCCCCCCCCTGTTCGCCAACACACACACATTCGAATCCCCCCAAAATAAAGGACAGACATAACTCTTCACAAAATAACTTTTTATTGGACTAATTGTTGGAACTTCAGAACCAAAACAAAGACTCAAATTTCTGAATTTTACAAATCCTTCATCACGTAAATAGAATAACTCACTTAAGAGAATGTAATTATGATACTATGAACAGGAAAAATACAAATTAAATTGCACAACTGCCATAAATAAACTAGAGAATCAAATTTCTAAATTGTACAAATGCTCTATCACATAAATAGAATAAGACACTTAAGAGAGGGTAATTATTATGCTACACTTTGAACAAGAAACAAAATAAATTGCACCACAGCACAACTGCCATCTAAAGCCTGACTCTTCTTACCTTCCTTGATGCAAAGTCATGAATTAAATCATCATATGAAATCTGCTCAGCAATTGTATGATTTATACTGATGATGGCCAGACCGGTAAGGCGTTCCTGTGACATAGTTGACCTCAGGTAGGATTTGATGAGCTTCAGCTTTGAAAAGCTCCTCTCTGCTTCAGCAACAGTGACTGGAAGAGTAAGACCAATTCTGAGAGCAGTCCACAAATTTGGATATATTTCAGAGAGCTCCCTTTCATGGATAAATGTCAGCAGTTCAAGCAAGGATATGGTCTTTGATGGCAAGTCAGGCAAGTTCTTCAGCTCCTGTGCAAGCTCTCTGCCATCCAAGTCAGATTGTCCCTTAAAGTGTAGTGTAGTACTAAGGTTCACACATTGTTCTGTCAGCTCCTCAAATGTGAGATTTTGGAAATGTGTCAGCACTCCAAACTTCTCTCCCACAATTTCCAACGTGGAAAATCTTTCCTGAATGGCTGATGTTGCAGCATCAACCACTGCATTGAAAAATGTCACCTCCAGCTTCTTCAAAGCATCAATCAAGGGCTCATCAGATGCTTCATAGGAGAAGTGCCGCTTTGTGGACCTCAGCCGTTTTTGTTTTAAACAGCCTCCACATTCATTTGTTCACAGATATCTGTGGCTGCCATTTGTGCAGCCACAAAACCTGTTGCCCTGTAATTGCGGAGACCTCTCTCTGTTTTTTTTTAGGAGATTTACTGCAACATCAACGTGCATGCTAGGAGACTGCATCTGCTTGCTCACATGCTGAATTTGGCACAACAGGTCATGCCACACCACTGAACAAATGGCGAAGCGGTATGACCCAACCTCCTCTGACAGAGATTGAGCCTCGACCTTTATTACAGAGTCTTTGGTGTGGTCCCTCACCTCGATCAGTGCATCTCTCACTGCAGCTGCCTGATATCTCAGGGGCTCCACACTCTTGATCTTGCTTTCCCACCTTGTATCAGACCACATCTTCAATGTGATGTTCACATGTTTTTTCAAAATGGCCCATCGTTGTGTGGAGGCTGAAAACAAGTTGTAAAGCTTCTGCAAGATGCCAAAGTAACTTGTGGCATCAATAGATCCCTTAGCAGCATCGGCCACAAGCAAATTCAGAGAATGAGCCCCACATGGAACAAACAGAGCTCTGGGATTAATTTCTAGGAGCCTGGATTGAACACCCTTGTTTTTTCCCCTCATGTTGGCCCCGTTGTCGTATGATTGTCCTCTACAGTCCATGAAAGGAACTTTTAGCTCCTCCAGTCTCTTCAGAATCAGAGATGCCAAATGTTGACCAGTGGACTCCTCTGCCTCCAAAAACCCCATGAAATGTTCCTTTATATGGGGCTTCCCCTCCAGTGACACAACCCGAATCACAACTGACAACTGTTCAGTGTGGCTGATATCTGGAGTGCAATCTAGAATTATTGAAAAAAACTTTGATTGTTTGATGTCGCTCACCATTGCTGAAATGGTCTTGCTGCTCGACAAATCAATGAGTTCGTTTTGTATGTGGTGGCCGAGGTAGCTGGTGTGACTGGAGGTCCCTTTTTGGACACGGTTAATGTGCTCTTGCATTATAGGATCAAATTGTGCCATCAGTTCAACTTCTTTCAGAAAATTGCCATTTGATGGTGAGAACAATTTTTCTGTATGTCCCCTTAGTGCCAAATTCCTAACTGCCAGAGAATGCACAATAGCAGTGAGACGTGTCAGCACCGCTCTCCATCTCAACTTCTCAGCCTCCAGAAGTGCCATCTCCTGCTTGTCAATGGTCTCCCCCTTTCTCATCCTCACTGCCAGTTCTTTCCAGATTTTCATAGAATTTAGGTGTTCTGAACTGTTGTCATGTGATGTGAGCAATGAGCTTGCATGCTTCCAGTCCGAGAGTCCCAAACTTGTTAAATTTATTTTCCTCTTGGAAAATAATGTACAACAGAAACAGAAAAGGCTGTTGTTTTTTAAGGAATAGACCAACCAACTTCTGGTTATATTTTCCCCACTAACCAATGACTTCCTGAAGTATTGATGGTGGAAACTTCTTCCGTCACTGTCGTTTCTAGGGAATACAAAGTCAGATGGTACTTGACTTGGTCCCCTGGAAACCAGTTGTGTCCGAATTCTCTCAGTCAGAACTGAAGGCCAGTTAGCAGGGTCGGTGGACAGAGACTCATCCTCAGGAGGCGATTCTGCTCCAGGCCTTTCTAATAGAAAGAACAAGAGCATTACTCATTAGTATACACACCTAAGTTAGATAACACATTATTCACAGCACTTTGTTATGGTGGTGGTGTTATGGAATTATGGTGGTGAAACACCACACATACCCAGTAACCCAGACCCAGTGATAATAACATTATAATTTATAACTGTTTGCAAAATGCTTTGCAGGGATGCACACACATACACATACACACACACGCACACACTCACAGACATATGTGCACACAAACTCACCTGAAGAGTCCTGCCGGGGAGAAGTAGAAGCAAATGGGTCTTCATCCTCAGGATCAGACTGCATTTGTGGAGACATATGTGAGGCTGAGGAGGTAGATGGCTCCTCAGCCTCAATAATGGCAGAAGTAGACGGCTTCTCCATCCTGGCTAGTGGCAGAGGGTGTTCCAAAATATTTCAAAAGTGCCCCTGCAAATAGTAAAATAGAACATAACAGACCAATGCATGAATAGGCTAGTACAATTAATTTAACATGTTATTAAGCACAATTTATTAAACTTTTAGAATAGGAAACAAATGAATAATACAACCTCCTTGGTTAATGGCTAATTATATACATAATAGTACACTTCAAATGACTCAGAAAGCTATATCACAAAATAGCAGTGCAATATAGCAGTGAAGAGTAGATGACATAGCTCTATACCTTTATCTTTTGCTCGTTTCTCCTCTTCTTTCCTCTTTTTTCTAAACTGAGCACCTGATAGCTTTGACCTCTTCTTATCCATTTGCGGTTATTTGACAGACCTTAGTGGCTTAGTGTGAAGATTCGTTCTGTAATAAATAATATACATTTCACTATTTAACCAAACCCAGAAAAATAACATTACATATGTTAAAGTATGGGCCTTTATTCCCAATAATATTAATCTGGAAGCATTTTGCATTGTTTAGGTCTTTTATGGGAAGGTTTATGGAAAATGCAATAGATGGTTTTTTATTAATAAAAATATATTTATTGATCTTTTATTATTTATTTTATTTTATTTTTTATTTTTATTTATTTCTTTATTTATTTATTCTTATTTTTATTTTTATTTTTTTTGCAGGCGCTCATGCCGCCCCTCCACAAATGCCGCCCTGTGCGGCTGCCCATATTGCCCATATGAGGAACCGCCACTGATCGAAGCACAGTTGGACGCTGGTCTAAACGTGTGAGATCATCGGAGAGAGGGAGAGCCAGCCTCGATGATGAGCCATGCAGCGGTCGCTCGGCATCGGCTGTGACATCTCACACTGTGCAACGTGCTAACAGCATCATTCGATCAAATCGGTGCGTCACATACAAGGAGCTATCACTGGAGTTAGGAATTAGTGAAAGAAGTGTGACTACGATAATTCAGCAACTGGGATACTCAAAAGTGTGTTCACGTTGTTCCTCGCGAACTGACTGAAGATCACAAAGCCCAAAGAAAAGAAATTGCTTCTGAGTCGTTGGTTCGATACGAGACAGAAGGGGATGACTTCCTTTCAAGAATTGTGACTGGGGATGAGACTTGGGTACACCACTTTGAACCTGAAACAAAACGCTAAACGCCAATCCATGGAGTGGCATCACCAGTGGTGTAGTGCTGTGGGAACGCGTGGGAACGGCGTTCCTTTACTTTTTTTGGTAAACGGAACGGTGTTCCCTCACTATTTCAAATAAATCCGAACTTACAAATCTCTAACGTCATGAAATTTTAATTCCCACCCCTAGAAGAAATATGAGAAAGAATCATTAACTGTTTCATTTCTTTTAGCTTCGACTGAGGCAATGCTAGCCTATAAAGATCTGGTGAAACAGTCACCACGGCGTACCAGTTGTTAACTTTTTTTAGTTAATCATTCCAGTTGTTAGCTATTTTTATTGATCGTACTGGATGTCATATATCTAATGACACTGGAAATACTGCATCTTCAACCTTGGAATATATCCTAATATCCAGTGCATATGACCTCAAAATATCCCTGAAATTGGTCAGATTTCAAAAGATTTCCCGGGGGGCTTACAGTGCCCCGGACCCCCAGCTGTATGGGCTCGCCGCGCTCGCCATTGTCTCCCCGCATCTGAGTAACACTTTCAAAATGCGTTCCCTCACTTCTTTATTTAGCACTACACCACTGGGCATCACGCAGACTCCCCACGAAAGAAAAAGTTCGTAATGGCTCCCTCTGCAGGAAAGGTTGTGGCCACCATCTTCTGGGACATGAAAGGGGTGATTCTGGTAGACATTATGAAGAAAGGACAAACAATGAACTCAGATGCATATACTGCTACCTTACAGAGACTCCAGAGACGTATAAACCGAATTTGACCAGAGAGAAAACTGGAAGACATCCTTCTTTTGCACGATAACGCAAGACCACACAACAGTTTGCAAACAAGAAAGGGCATCACAAAAATGCGCTTGACTGTGTTACCCTACCCTCCATACAGCCCGGATATGGCACCTTTAGACTTCCATTTGTTTAGGCCAATGAAGGATGCTATTCGTGGAAGAAACTTTCAGAGTGACGATGAGGTTGTTGAAGAGGTTAAGAGGTGGAGCGGAACCCAGCGGACTTTATCATCAAGGAATAAAGGCCCTTGTTTCGAGGTGGAGGAAAGCCGTAGAAAAGGATGGCGACTATGTGGAAAAATAAAAACTTGTAAAAAAGGTATGTAACTACGAGGGCCACTCAATATATTTTGCCCCACCTTTTATCTTTCTTTCCAAGTTTCCTTGTAAGTTACAGAAATTTTCTACACAAGTAGTTACATACCTTTTTTACAAGTTTTTATTTTGACCGTGCCACGCAACAGACTGTCGACTGTCAGTCTGGCCAACCATAGACAGCCCGCTGCACGGAGATTTGAGGAAGTTTGGCCACCAGCGCGTTGATGTTTTGTTTGACGTCACCTCTTCTTCGCGTTGACGTGTCCCGAGCTGGAGGATACAGCCACTGTTAGGAGTTTCCTAACAGTGGTAAAAATGCAGAATGTCCTTCCGACCATTTCGCTTTCTCCTCCCACGACAAGGGCAACATGCCTCCACTTGCATGCGCTTCTTCTAACAGTTTACTTGCAGGAGAGACTCCATTTCGTGCATGCACTGCGTTGTTATACACCATTAAAGCTTTTGTCAGATATTCATCCCAATCATTCATTCTCTCACTCAAACCAGTGGTGTAGTGCTAAATAAAGAAGTGAGGGAACGCATTTTGAAATCTGACCAATTTCAGGGATATTTTGAGGTCATATGCACTGGATATTAGGATATATTCCAAGGTTGAAGATGCAGTATTTCCAGTGTCATTAGATATACGACATCCAGTACGATCAATAAAAATAGCTAACAACTGGAATGATTAACTAAAAAAAAGTTAACAACTGGTACGCCGTGGTGACTGTTTCATCAGATCTTTATAGGCTAGCATTGCCTCAGTCGAAGCTAAAAGAAATGAAACAGTTAATGATTCTTTCTCATATTTCTTCTAGGGGTGGGAATTAAAATTTCATGACGTTAGAGATTTGTAAGTTCGGATTTATTTGAAATAGTGAGGGAACGCCGTTCCATCTACCAAAAAAAGTAAGGGAACGCCGTTCCCACGCGTTCCCACAGCACTACACCACTGACTCAAACTACTCAATAACCCAGCTAGTGTTCTATTCACTCTTTCTACCGCGCCGTTACAAGCTGGTTTATAAGGACTAGCATACACATGACTGATACCATACTTCTCAACAGGCCCGGATTAAGGGTATGGAGGGCCTAAGGCTAATGTGAAGGAAGAGCCTAAATATATGCAACATAAATTCATAATCCGTAATAGCACATACATTAATGATTAATCACACAAACTATGACAATTTGATAAATGTATTTTATTTTATTCCAATACACAAATTATCCAATATACAAATATACAATATACACTATTATTCCAATAGACCATTTGTAATTGTATAAACTACATTCAAATAACTGTCAGAAATCGATCACAATTTATTTAAAAAATCAATGAATACTAAACTAATGTTGGTAATTCAAATGAGAATGTGTACTGGAAAAATTTGCCAGTATGAATTATCAAGACCAACTTTATTGCTCAATTCAAAAACAAATTTTGTTCGTTTTCCATTAATTTTTACGTTTTCTATGAATGATTCATAGAAAATGTAAAAATGGCTGCTGGAGTGCCCATGGTACTCAATTGTGGACCAGGATTCTGTCTCTAACTTTGGTTAGCTTCCGCCCGAATTGTTCATTCTGACGAAGGTCAAGCTTTTCACTCCACCTTATACCTACAGTTTAACGTGGAATCCGAGCCACGCCCCATCAGCAGCCCAGCGTCTTAACCACTAGGCCACCTAGGGTACCCATTCATCTACCAACCATTCTTTATTGTGTGGAAGGATGAACAGCTGGGTTTTGCTGCGCGCCGGCTGCGTCGGGTCTCGAACCCGGGCCGATGGATTCGTAGTCAGCGACGCTAACCACTACACCACCGAGGCGCCTCTTTCATAATTGTCAACATCACTTTTATAATCTTTTATCTCAAAAATATGCACATTTAGTGTATGTATCAAGTTGCTAATGCAATGTTCTTCCTATGAAATAACCAAAGCTGGGCACAAACCGTTAATCCATTAATCGTTAATTAACGAAGTTAACTTTTTCGTTAACGATTTAACTTTTAAGTTAACTTTGAAAATCATTATCGGACTAATTAACTTCCGTTACATTTAACTTCCGTTAACTCAAGTCCGTTAACCCAAAAAATTCATAAATAAACGTTTAAAAGTTTCTATTATTTTCAGTGTTGAGCAGGTGCGCAATTAATCCGCCACTGTTAATAGTGATGAACGAATTTCCATTTCCGCAGTGCAAAATCAGGCGATATATTTGTTTCCGTCGCCACAATTTGTGTCTTACCAAATATGGTAGTTATTTATGGCATTGGTTTGAGCAAAACATGGTCGACTGTAAAATCAGGCGGAAAGATTTGCCATTTGAGTTGAATGTTTCAACTTCTTTCAAGAAATATCACGAGCATTTTAAGGCACTTTCAATAATATATATGTAACAATTACAACAAATAACTACATTCGTTTCATTTGCAGTCTGTCTCTTGCGCAACATGTTTGTGCTAGTGAATATTTAAAAATAATCGTTGTCAAGTAAGTCATGTATATTTATAATATGTCTGTGAGTACAAAAGAGAGCAGCAGAAGCCACAGGTCACTCAAAGGCAAGGCCCAGAACTTGGTCAAGACCTGGCTGGAGACCAACTCCAAGGACTTGCTGACAGATGCTGCCTTCTTGGGTGAGCAAGTGTTGGTGGACTTGTTCATCAAGTTCAACACAGCCATCCCCTCCAGTGCTGCAGTGGAGCGTTTGTTTTCTATGGGCAAGGACATCCTGAGGGCCAAGAGATCATCCCTGTCTGATGAAAACTTTGATATGCTAATTTTCATGAAGGGCAACATGCATCTCATGGACAAAATGGAGAACGAGAAGAAGAGGGAAAATTAAATTATATATATATTGTGTTTTTCATTTTTTTTTATGATAAAAGTTAACGTTAACGGTTTATCGGTAACTTCCGTTACATGTTTAACGGGTTAACGGTTAACGAAGTTAACTTTTTGGTTAACGGATTAGCGGTTAACGAAGTTAACTTTTTGGTTAACGGTGCCCACCACTGGAAATAACCAATGCAAACATGAGCCAAACCAAAAATCAACTTACTTCTAAGATTTCATCTTTTATTTATACATTCCTAGCTTCAGGGCTACCAACCGAAAAGAGTATGTGTTACAACTTGTAACACATACTCTTTTCGGTTGGTAGCCCTGAACAAAATTGAAGGGCCTAAGGCTATAGCCTTATTAGCCTATGGGTTAATCCGGCCCTGCTTCTCAAGCATTTCCTCAAAAGCTACTGCTCTAAACTCGGGACCATTGTCTGTCAACATCTTCACAGGTCCTCTTAACATACTAGGCAGTAATTGCTTCTCCAACACATTTACAACCACTTTCGCACTTTTATTCTTAATTGCCCTAGCACATACCGACTTACTATAGTGATCCACAAACACCAAACATCCGACACTTCCATTCACTATCCTAGGCAGTACTACCAAGTCCACTGCAACCAATTCAAATGGCGTTCTTGTAATCACTTTGAGTTGGCGAAAAGGTAACCTCATGCCCTCCCTTGAATTTCTGACAACGTTCGCATGACCTACATGCATCGCCAACCACCATATACAATTTAGGATGCCATACATATCTAGATACCAATTCACTCAATTTGTCCCTTCCTATATGAGCCAGCTCTCTATGTATTATAGCCACAATATGCACCAACTGATCAAATTCCACCACAGCTGCATATAACCCATTCGTCAAACTTCTCCTTACCAGTAATCCTTTAATAACCCTCAATTCTTTCCATGCTTTCTTAAAATCTTTGTATAAGTGATAAAGAACCTCTTTTAAGTCTTGTTTCTCTACCTTTTCCCTCAAAAGTTTCAACTTATCAGATCTTTCCTGCAAGCCCAGTATTACATTCAACGGAAGAAACGAGTCACGCAATCAGCACAACTTCTGTTCTTCGACAATTTCTTCTTGTATATAAAAAACTGAAAATCTGTTTACACTTCCATAACACACACTAGCCCATTTGAAATCCAGCTCTACATCTGCCTTTTCCAAGAAGTTTAACCCTAATATACAGCAAACGGGTAAACTGGCCTCGTGCACAATCGCAAATGGAAAGTCGTATTCCCCATACTGTGTTTTAATTTTCAATTCAACCGCTCTCCTTACATTAACTGTATTAGTATCCACTCCCTTTAACCATATATTAATTTCCAACTCTCTCAAAGCATACCCACACTTCTAAAGCCGAACAATCACTTTTTCCGTAACCAGGCTTATTACTGCTCCGGTATCCAAGAGAGCGCAGAACTTTCCTTCTACACTGATCCATGTCGAAGCTACCACACTACCTTCATGCTCGCATGAAGTTGCATTTTCACTACCTTCCCCTTCCTCACTCATAAACAAATTTATAACAAGTTCCTCTTCCACCATATCATCTTTGCCACTCATTGCTTCAAAATTCATCGAGTTGTCCTATCCACCACTATTATTTTCATTCACAATCACACTGTTTCCCATCTTAAATTCCCCATTGTCAATCACTGGATTAAAATGTACCCCACTCAAACACTGTAAATGCACATTACTTAAATTATTATTATTATTATACTTAACATTTGGGCCAACATACGTGAACGACCATTCCTTGCCATAATGTACCCAAACTTTAACATTAAATCGCTCACTTGCTACCAACAACACTTCTAGAGCGGGTATCACTCCACTCAGGGGCGCATTTACAGTGTGTGAGGCCTTGGGCAAACTATTTCTCGGGATGTATTATTTTAGTGTTAATGAATGACAATATTTTGTAATGCACATAACATATATTTTTTTAACACACACAAAACACACATGCGGAAGCCATTCGGCTGGCTTATTAATGTGATATTAAAGACTATAACTTAACTATGTACACATACAATGTATACAGCTACACTAGTAGGCTACACAGTTGTAATGCACTTAATAAACAGTTACACAGTTGTAATGCACTTAATAAACAGCTACACAGTTGTAATGCATTTAATAAATAGCTAAACTGTATAGCTTACCGTACTGTAGATAGAGTGTAGATTTGTAATGAATATTACATAGGACGCTTCCTGGCTTTTTGTTTGGAAAACTACGTGATTGTGTCCTCGAAACTCACCGACTGCAACACCTCATGCTTTATACTCAACAGCGCCAGGGACGAAAGGCGCTCCTGGCCCATTGTCGAACGAAAGTAATTTTTGATCAGTTTGAGTTTCGAGAATGAATGTTCACCAAGAACGGTTCATGACAAACTTACACAGGTATATTCGCATTGCTATTTCCATGTTTGGGAATGTTCCTTTCAGTTCGTTTGTGTTCATATGCCAATAAAATCTGTTGCACATGTTTTCACGTTCCGTCTGGGATTCTGTTTCACTTTTGGTGAGTTTCATTAGGGCAGCGAACTGCACAACTTCTGTTACCAGCTCTTTCTCCAGATCAGCCGGATAGCATTCTACTAGATGTTTAGCTCACCGTCGAAGACTGTCGATGTCCAGGACTAGAAGGAAATCCAAAAATCCAAATCCTTTCTGCAGCAGGACAGCGTACGCTTCTAGACGAGTGTTCAGAGTGGTACACAGTTTATCAATTATCGGTAGAAATGCAGTGGTCCGAAATGATCTCTTGGTGTTAGGTTCGTATCTTCGGCAGGTCCGATTTCGTCATGATGGCGCTTTCTCTTCTTTGTGCGTTAAGTCGATTCCTTGTATACTCGATGACCACATTTTCCGATGCCCTGGTCCTCGAATTCGTCAAATCTTGATCTGAGATCTTTAACAAATTGCAGTAGTGATTTCAGCCAGAGGGTGGCTGAGTCTAACGACATTCCTTGTTTTTGCAGAGATGCATTCGTTTTTTGAAATTGTTCGAGAATAGTGTTCCATAAAACCAATAAAATGGCTGTTTCGAGTTGTTGAAGCTGTTTAGACAATCCCCTGGCTTCGATCCTGGCTTCCGCAGTTTGGCTGGTATCTGCTGCTAGCTCATCCAGTACCACGATATTCTCGGCGTAGCCTTCGGTTAAAGATTGGACGGCATCTGATCTGGCTGACCAGCGGATATCGGAGAAACCTTTGTCGAACTTTAGTTTCTCACTACGGGAACTACTATCGAGAACTTCTACATGTCGACGCCATCGGTATGTCGAGGAGACTAGAAACGTGTAGACATTCTGAATGAGCATAAACAATTCAACGGCTGCTGTGCAACTGTCCACTGCTGATTTACCTACAAGATTTAGTGAGTGGCACATGCATGGCACAAACTCAGCATACGGAGATTTTGACTTGATGTGGCTCTTTACGACGTTGTATTTCCCTGCCATATTGCTTGCGTTTTCATAAGACTGTCCTCTGCAGTCTCCAATTCGAATGCCATGCGTCTCCAGAAAGTTGAGGACCACGTCGGCGATTCCTTTCCCTGTATGCAGGGCCGGACTTTCACCTGCTGAGGCCCTAAGCTATATGAAATTTGAGGCCCTTCTCTAAAAAAATTCGGGTAAAAAAATTTAAAATAATGTCATTATTACTATAATTATTATTTTTTATATTAATGTTAATGATAAAGAAAAAATTATATATAATATATATATATATATATATATATATATATATATATATATATATAATTTTTGATGAATTAGTGTTAAAGAATAAAAACTAATGATAAAATAAAAATATATTTAAAAAAATGAGGCCCCCGAGGGTGTGTGGCCCTAAGCTATAGCTTATTTAGCTTATAGGTAAGTCCAGCACTGCCTGTATGTGTGTTCATAGGTATGAACTGTAGAAATCGCTCGACGGACCAGACTCAACTACATATCTGACGGTGAAGCACAGTTAATCGGTGTGGGAAACATCAGGCGTAGAGTCGACGGATAGAGAGTAGTATTTTGACTGCTGGATTTCTCGGATAATCGTCTGAAGTACTTTATCGGCCATCAACAGTATGAGTTCCTCGCAAATGAAATGAGAGAGATACGAGGTGTGTCCGCTACCTTTGTTGGCATGCTCGCTTATATGAGCAGCTAGAAAACTGTCATACTTACTTAAAAGTTCCAAAATTCTGTAATAGTTGCCGTTGTTTGGTGAACCGAAACGGGAGTCGTGTCCACGAATTGCTAGTCCTCGTGACGTGATATACTTGATAACGTCGACACAGCGCCGCAAAACTTCCTGCCAGTAGTTGCACTCCTTTTCAAACTGGTTCACCAGTTTCGAATCAACACGGCCGGAGACAGACTTTATAACCAACAAATATCTCATCGACTCCATATGTTGCTCACATTTTCCGTGTGCTTCGACCGATTGTCTACCATGCTTCCAGTCGTTGAACCCCATTGTGAACTTGCTCACTAAGGAAATTATATATCTATTTCCCTACTTTTCCTGTTATTCCCATATATTTCAGTTTATGGATTACACTGGGCAACACGTATTTTATTGAATGATATCTGACACTTGATTCTAGGTAATTCGGGTGCGCTGAATACGAATTTCAACTCGGTTTGGCTCTATCAGGTCCTGATTCTTGTCGACAGCCTATGTGCCATTTTCCAGATTTTTCAAATTAGGACTAAAAAATTAAGTCGTGTTAAATTTTTTTTTCAAGTTTCATGAATACAAGCAGTTCAAACTACAGTAAAATTACATTATAACGATAGAAATGACTTAAAAAAAAAAACAAACAGATATGAAGCTTTCACTGTGGCAAAAATTTTCTTTTGTAAGACTTTCTAGCGTATTTGCTTGTTGATGGCAGGTCTCTTTTCAAGCACCAGCAGTAATCAGCCATCATGTGGGAATCCCAGCGGCCTTGGTACCGTTCCTCCATAATTTTGATATCTTGGTGGAATCTCTCCCCTTGTTCGTCACTTACATCACCTAAATTACTTGGAAATTGGTCAAGATGGCTATTCAAAAAATGCATTTTTATGCTCATATTGCAACCTAACTCTTTGTAGTCCCTTAAAAGTTTTTTTACGATTTCTTCGTAGTTATCTGCCCTATAATTGCCTAAAAAGTTTTCTATCAAGTCCACGAATGAGAACCAGCCATTTTTTTCGCGTTCATTCATGACATTAGGAAAATTGCTGTCTTTAATCATTGTTCTTATTTGTGGACCGTCGAAAATTCCCGCCTTGATTTTTTCATAACTTAAACTTGGAAATTTTGAAGTTATGTATTTGAAACACTCGCCGTTCGTATCTAAAGCTTTTACATATTGTTTAATGAGGCCTAGTTTTATATGCAGAGGAGGAAATATGATTTTATCTCTGCTCACTAAAGGTGGATTAATTACGTTTTTTTCTCCGACAGTAAGTGATGTTCGTGCTGGCCAGATTTGTTTGAAATAATGTTCTTCCTTGGCTCTGCTGTCCCATAAGCAAAGGAAGCAGGGATATTTAGTATACCCTCCTTGTTGTCCTAGCAGAAAATTAACCATTTTTAAGTCAACACATATGATCCACTCGTGCTCCCTATATTTGATAAGATTTAAAACCTTTTCTATATGTTCATACTTTAATTTTGTTGAGTGCCCAATCGGTATCGAGCCGTATAGATTGCCATTATGCAACAACACACACTTAAGACTTCTTTTCGAACTGTCTAAAAACAAGCGCCAATCATTTGCATCGTAAGACTCAACCCCCATCTTCTTTAACAAACCAACTATGTCGCAGCAATATACTAAACTATCCTCTGTTCTAAAATATTTAACAAGTTCTTCTTCTCTTTTTCTGTAAAATGAAATGTATGTGTTTGAAGTAAGCAAGTTTTTCTCTTTAAGTCTTGAAGCTAAAATTTCCGCAGCCTTTTTTGGCAAATTTAGATCCCTTACAAGATCATTCAACTCGGCCTGGTTAAACTTTTGCGGATCGTTTTGACTTTCAAATACGCTGGGGTCAAAATCGGTGTCTGACTCCTCAAAGTGCATAACAATATTTTCAGGAACATCTTCAACTAATTCTTGAGTTGGCAGACCCTTAAATTTTGGAATGGGGATCTCATTTGAATGTAGCACAGGTCGTATCGCGGTGTCGAAATTTGGGTACTCGATACAATGTTTATTTTTCTTAGTGAAGCCCGAAGTCTTGACAAAGCAAAGGTAGCAATCGGTCTCGTGGTTAGTAGGCTCTCGCCACACCTGATATGGAAAAAAAATTGTAAAGCGTTAACAAAAGCGACGAGAGACTTGTTTTTATGAATTTTATCAAAAGTTATCACCCAAACATTTAACATTTCTATGTGTTTCAACCTTATGCAATATTTGAGATTCTTATAAACATTTTCTGTAAATTTTTGTTTATGTACCTAAGTTACAATTACATTTAGGTAAGTTACAGTATACTAGTCATTAAATTACGTAGTTTTATGAAATCATAAACTTACCATCGGAACTCCAAAAGGTATTTTTGAATCCGAACCCTTCGTCCAATGTCGCAGTCTTTCAATGCATATAGTGCAGGCTTTATGTGGAGCCCACGATTTATCTTGGTCCCCCAGTTTTATGCCAAAATAAGCTAAGTAAGCTCTTTTTACGAAGTCAGTTATATTTGCTCGTTGATGTGGAAGTGTAAAATTTCCACATATATAACAGAAGGAATCAGGGTTGTTTTTGCATTTGAACTTCTAGTGCTTGATGACATATTGCTTGATTGTTCTGCCAATTTGTAAAGGTATTTAAAGCCCTTAATTCATATAAATTTAAGAAAATCTGAAATATAAACACAAAAATTAGTTTAAATAGGTACTTATTATGAAATAGGTACTTACAATCTATGAAATTAAACTAGAAACACGGATGAGTAGGTACAGTATAAATTACGTCTAATTAAATCAACTATATTAAATCACGATGACAAAATTACTCACTAAATCATATGCCAATTCAAAATTATGTTAATGCCCAAACTTAATTAACTAACTCAACTGACTGACTGACTGACTGACTGATTGAATTGACTGATTAACTCTGGAAACGAGTCGCTTTTATATATTTTAGTTGTCCCTCTAGAATACTCTACAGAGAACAGGAACGCTCGAGAAAATTTTAGAATTCTATGATATTTTTAGCTTAATTTACTAATATTAAAATGGGTTAAAAATGACAAAATTAAAAATATTTTTAGGGTGTTACATATAAAAATATACATAATACAACAATACCATAACAATAGGTACAAATACTAGATAAAAACCTAGTTGCATAATGTGTAATTGCAAAAAGACAGCGAGTATTGAGAAAAAAACCTTTTTATGAATACGACGAAAGAGGAGGGGTGTTGAGCAAAATCAGGACCTGATAGAGCAAAACCGAGTAAAAATTCGTGCTCAGCGCACCCAAATTACCTAGAACTAACTGTCAAATCTAATTCAATAGACAAAAAGTTGAAATTTGTTCCCCAGTGTTATGATTCCGTGGTCACACTTGTCGAACGCTTTAGCAAAGTCTGTGTATAGTACATCCAGGGCCGCATTTAGGGGGTGTTAGAAAGTCTGTCTCCGGCCTTGTTGATTCGAAACTGGTGATCCAGTTTGAAAAGGAGTGCAACTACTGGCAGGAAGTTTTGCGGCGCTGTGTCGACGTTATCAAGTATATCACGTCACGAGGACTAGCAATTTGTGGACACAACTCCCGTTTCGGTTCACCAAACAACGGCAACTATTACGGAATTTGGAACTTTTAAGCAAGTATGACAGTTTTCTAGCTGCGCATATAAGCGAGCATGCCAACAAAGGTAGCGGACACACCTCGTATCTCTCTCATTTCATTTGCGAGGAACTCATACTGTTGATGGCCGATAAAGTACTTCAGACGATTATCCGAGAAATCCAGCAGTCAAAATACTACTCTCTATCCGTCGACTCTACGCCTGATGTTTCCCACACCGATCAACTGTGCTTCACCGTCAGATATGTGGTTGAGTCTGGGTCCGTCGAGCGATTTCTACAGCTCATACCTATGAACACACATACAGGGAAAGGAATCGCCGACGTGGTCCTCAACTTTCTGGAGACGTATGGCATTCGAATTGGAGACTGCAGAGGAGTCTTATGATAACGCAAACAATATGGCAGGGAAATATAACGGCGTAAAGAGCCACATCAAGTCAAAATCTCCGTATGCTGAGTTTGTGCCATGCCTGTGCCACTCACTAAATCTTGTGGGTAAATCAGCAGTGGACAGTTGCACAGCAGCCGTTGAATTGTTTATGCTCATTCAGAATGTCTACACGTTTCTCGTCTCCTCGACATACCGATGGCGTCGACATGTAGAGGTTCTCGATAGTAGTTCCCGTAGTGAGAAACTAAAGGTCGACAAAGGTCTCTCCGATATCCGCTCGTCAGCCAGATCAGATGCCGTCCAATCTTTAACCGAAGGCTACGCCGCGAATATCGTGGTAGTGGATGAGCTAGCAGCAGATACCAGCCAAACTGCAGAATCCAGGATCGAAGCCAGGGGATTGTCTAAACAGCTTCAACAACTCGAAACAGACATTTTATTGGTTCTATGGAACACTATTCTCGAACGATTTCAAAAAACGAATATATATCTGCAAAAACAAGGAATGTCGTTAGACTCAGCCACCCTCTGGCTGAATTCACTACTGCAATTTGTTGAAGATCTCAGATCAAGATTTGACGAATTCGAGGACCAGGGCATCGGAAAGTGTGGTCATCGAGTATACAAGGAATCGACTCAACGCACAAAGAAGAGAAAGCGCCATCATGACGAAATCGGACCTGCCGAAGATACGAACCTAACACCAAGAGATTCATTTCGGACCACTGCATTTCTATCGATAATTGATAAACTGTGTACCACTCTGAACACTCGTCTAGAAGCGTACGCTGTCCTGCTGCAGAAAGGATTTGGATTTTTGTATTTCCTTCTAGTCCTGGACATCGACAGTCTTCGACGGTGAGCTAAACATCTAGTAGAATGCTATCCGGCTGATCTGGAGAAAGAGCTGGTAACAGAAGTTGTGCAGTTCGCTGCCCTAATGAAACTCACCGAAAGTGAAACAGAATCCCAGACGGAACGTGAAGACATGTTGCAACAGATTTTGTCGGCATATGAACACAAACGAACTGAAAGGAACATTCCCAGATATGGAAATAGCAATGAGAATATACCTGTGTATGTTTGTCACAAACTGTTCTGGTGAACGTTCATTCTCGAAACTCAAACTGATCAAAAATTACCTTCGCTCCACAATGGGCCAGGAGCGCCTTTCGTCCCTGGCGCTGTTGAATATAGAGCATGAGGTGTTGCAGTCGGTGAGTTTCGAGGACACAATCACGTAGTTTTCCAAACAAAAAGCCAGGAAGCGTCCTATGTAATATTCATTACAAATCTACACACTATCTACAGTACAGTAAGCTGTACAGTTTAGCTATTTATTAAGTGCATTACAACTGTGTAGCTGTTTATTAAGTGCATTACAATAACTGTGTAGATGTTTGTTAAGTGCATTACAACTGTGTAGCCTACTAGTGTAGCTGTATACACTGTATGTGTACATAGTTAAGTTATAGTCTTTAATATCACATTAATAAGCCGAATGGCTTCCGCATGTGTGTTTTGTGTGTGTTAAAAAAATATATATGTTATGTGCATTACAAAATATTGTCATTCATTAACACACTAAAATAATACATCCCGAGAAATAGTTTGTCCAAGGCCCCGCACACTGTAAATGCGCCCCTGACTGGGATCCTGCTACTTTACTCATCAACATTAATTTTCTAACATTCGTAGAACCTTTTGTACTTCCTGCCAAGTGCCTATGACTATACATCTTTTCATTGAGTGCCCAGTTTTTGAGAGAGATCGGTTTCCTTTGATTGAATATTGCAGAAGGTATAACAGGAATTTGTCACTTCTTATCCTCCAATCGGAGGACTTTCCTCTTAAAATAATACTAACCTTCCTTCGTATCACCAACTTTTATGATAGCATTTGATCCATTCAGTGCTACCTTTGTATATTTTTTCCAATGTGGTATTGTGTTGCTGTGATAGGTTAATGTTATTGATCATGAATAATATACTTGTGATTGTCACTTCTCCTACTAATAGATAATGCAATAGTTGTTAGTTGGATAAGATAGATTTTGAGTCTCTTTTCATTAAAGATTACAATAACCAGACTAGAGGTCATAGTATGAAATTATTTAAGCCAAGATGTAGAACAAATTTAAGAAAACATAGTTTTACAAACAGAGTAATTAAGTTTTGAAACAGTCTGACAGAAGAAGTGGTGACTTCAGATACACTTGATTCTTTCAAAAGAAGGTTGGATAGTTTAATGTCTGCAAGGGACATCTGGTGATGGTGTTTAAGCCCATTTTTATTGATTGAATGGTACTAGTTTATTTCATATATATTATGTGCATTTGGGTGATAGATCCCACAGCTCAACACAGGTGTTGTGGGATATAGGGAGGCAGCATCTTGGGTTAGGGGATACTCTCTGTCCTTACACACCCTATTTAAAGAGATTCCTCTGCTGAGCGGTGGCCCCCATAGTACTGTGAGGTATTGAAAAACTCATGATCTTCACTTGCCCCACAAACACCTTTAAATGGGAGACCCAAAATGGGTGCACACACATTTCTACATTACTGTATAGTCTTTACAGCCACACCTACACTTTTCCTCCTAAGTATATATATTGTAATGTATATGGATGTAAATTGTGACTTGGTCCGCAATTGATATGGACCGTGACTTATTTTTGGTTGGCACGGTACTGGTATTGATGGGTACCATAATGAAAGTGGCTGGATTCTTTGGATCTGATATATTTGCATGTCAGTTATAAATAGATATAGTGTGTAACATATTTGTGGGTAGTAGCCTATTATGACTTTGATCCTCTGGATCCAGAGATTCTATCTTTAGTTTTAAATTGATAATTAATTAGTTTTAAATTGATACTTAATTAGTTTTGTAAAAATTGGTTATTGCCAATGTACAGGCAGTTTTTACATAGTGGAGCCACCTCGATGGGCCGAAGTGGCCCCTAGTGTGCCCACTATAAAAATTTCTTATGTTCTTATACCCTCATAATTTTACCTCATTAGTTAGCACGTACTAACAGGCCATATCATCATTCTGTCTTTGTGTTTCTGAAAATAGGCCCAGAACTGAAGATGGAGTTGGCTTCCATAATATCCTTTTTCATCTCGTGGTTCATGCACTCCTTATTTACAAAACTCTAGTCACTTATAACTTAGTGTAAGACATGCATGTGTGTGTGTGAATGACCCTTCGTGGTTGGTTGCACAGAAAACAGACTAATAATAATACTAATAATAAGAGATTAGCCTGAACTGGGCCTGGCCTAGCCTAGCCTGGTTTGATGAAGTCCAAGTTTGAAAATGATAGTTGGGACTGGGGCACCTTTTATGTTCTGCTCCGAGGCTTTTTTACAAGTTGTTGTAGTATTATATTATTAATTTTGTAGATTTTGCTTTGTTGGGATTATTAAAGTATAAATAGCTCTATTCCTAAGCTTTAAGCTTAATATAATTGGGTATTTGGAGAGATCTGGGTGTTCATTCAGACGGGAGACTAGGGTTGGCAGATTTTGTTAATTTTTTCTGAGGTTTTTTAAGACCAATTTTTTTCAAATTCAAACGATTTCTTCAATGGTTACAACAAACAAAATTAGAAAAAATTTCTTAAAACAATGCTTGATTTTTTATTAAATGCGGGACGTCTGGCAAGCCTAATTCAGACTCAGTGCAAACCCAACATTTTGGTTGATTAGCCTAGGCCCCCATTAGTTCATTCCATCCAGGGAATAGCCTAACTTACACCTTAAAGCTTTTAACTGAGTTAAAGAATAGTATTTAAGATTACTTTAGACTGTGACTGTAATGTTTGTAAGAAGGAAGTTAGGGAAGGGGTGAAGGCAGTGGCGTAGCTAGAAATTTAGGGGCCCCTGTTCAAGAGAAAGTGCGAGGCCCTCGCCTCACCAATTATTCCGTTTCCTAAAAACAATCAATTAATCGTGTTGCTGATTCTCACATGCGAGGGGTAAGCAGAGTTTGCTGCTGCTCCCTTCACCAATTCTCACCATCTCTTTCTATCCTTAGATTCCTGCTGCTCCTGATTCATGCTTCTTAACATGTTTAAAACAACCTTCCTTTAAATTAGAAAAAAAAAATACGCTGCATGTCTTGTATTATATGTTCGTATAATGTAAAAATTTAAAGATCACATTTTAAAATTTTTAATCACCCATTTTTCAGTATATATAAATTTACAAGCAACGTACGTGTACAAACTAATACACTTATTTAAGATATCTTTGAGCTTTGCTATTTGCAAATTCTTTCAATATTTTGTTTCTTTGTTTCAGTCTAATTCTGAGAAATGGTCTCTTTCAATTGTCAGAATACCCAAGTCAGACAAACGGTTCTGAGCCATTAAGGATCGAAGAGAGTTTTTAATTAAATTCATCTTTGAGAAACTTCTTTCATTGCTGGCAACAGTAACAGGAAGCGTAAGAAAAATGCAATAAGCAGTAACCAAATCCAGAAAATATACATTCAGTTCCAGCTTCATTAGTGTGTTTAGAATGTCATTGGGGTTATTAGCTTTCCTGATAAAAGTTTCTGCGTAGGCTTTGAATGTAACAATTTGTCGAAATAGATCAGAAGATACGTTGGAAGTGCACCTTTTGGTGAAATTTGCTACTTGAATTTGTAAATCATATTCTGGAAGTCTTTAAAGCTCATCTGGAAAAAGAAATGAGAATACATCAACCACATCTTGAAGTGAGTTGAACTGTGTTTTTAGCTGGCCAAGGCAAGTTTCCACCACAGGCAGAAAAATGTGGACTCAAAATTGGTCACAATAATTTTCCAGATGAGAATCATTTGCTAATTCATCAAAGAATTGTTTCTTTATCTAAATTATGTTATTCTTGAATGAGGCTTCAATACCCCACTTTTTCCCCATGTTGTCAGCTGATTGGCAAATGGCATCAAAATCATTTGTAAGTGCTGAAATAACACCAATAGCTTCATTAAGAAGCATTACTGATACAGAGAGGTCAGCTGATTTTGACTACAATTGCTTAGAGACAGCATAAACAGGGCGCAATATTTTCTCCCACATCAAAAGTGCAACCAAAAAGTTCATGTTTGTGATTTTGTCAGTCAATTGGCCAGCACTTGGCGAACGTCAGCATTTTTAGAAGTAAGTTTCAGATGAACTAGAGTTTTTAGTATGGCGAGAAATTGTTCTAAAAGTGCTGACACAGACTCGTGCCGGCTTTCCCATCTTGTTGAACTCAGATGTTTCAGTGTGTGGATTTTAGATTCTGGTCCAAAAGTTTTCAACAGAGCCCGGTTTGGTGCACTATACCCGAAGAACTTGTAAACTATTTCTATAATGGCAAAAAATGTAACCATTTCATTATAACATTGGGCTGCATCACGAAGAACAAGATTTAATTGATAGCAAACACAGTGTACATACACAGCGTTTGGTGAACATTCCTTGATTAGCTGTTGACCAGAATATACACCGCTCACAACAGAGGCGCCACCATATCCTTGGCCCCCGACATTTTGATATGTCTAATCCAGCTTTTTCAATGTTGGCCATGATCATTTTGGTGCTAAGAGTTCCTTCATCACAGGATCATACTTTGAAAGTAGCTGAACTAGTGACAGAAAATTCCCAGAACCCAGCACACCCACTTCTTCATGGTGGCCTTTAAATTACAAATTCTCTGAAGCAAGTGTGAAGATAATATCTACAAGTCGCTCTAAAACTTTATAACAAAAGTTTGCTTGTTCAGCAACTTGGTTCTCCAGTGTTTTGTCAATTCAGTTTCTCTGATCTGTGTAAACCTTTTCAGCTACGACTGAAAAATGATGAACAGATGAATCTTGATGGCTCTTAATTTTTTGTCATGTGAACCCAGCCTTTTTTTTAAATATAGATATTGCCAATTTAATTATAAGGTATACTTTTGCAATAATATATATTATAAAAATAAATAAATAAATAATAAAATAGGCCATATGGTACCAGTATAGAATGTCCTTTTCAGCCTATTTACAGAAAAAAACTGGCCTCTTTCTTGCACTGAAAGTCTTGTATCTTGAGATCTGTTAAACTTGCGAGAACACTGGCTGGGAGCTGATTGCCCATTGTTCAACCTTTCCAGGACTCTCCCATCCATGCCTCAGATTTTGAATCTCCCACTTAACTATCCTTTAGACCCGCGATGACATATTTTCCCCCCCGAGACCATCCATATATATATATACACATACACCCATATACATATATACCAATATATACATAAATACTTATATACATATTTATATCTATTATATACCCCATACACACGCATACATCCAGAATTCCAGATACATACGCACTAGGGTGCATCAAATGCCCTTAGGTTCTTGGATTTTAATGTCTATTCTCTCAAATGTTACACTTGTTGCTAGAAGTGTGTATGCCAAAAATTAATTAAATCGGAGGTGGTCCTGGGTGGCCACCGGTCACTTTTATATTTTCGCGGCAATTTTCGGGGGCCGCGCTATGTAAAAATATCTATTTTTTTTATTTACCAACCAGTTGACTACTTACATTGTTTCTTTTAATATAGAGTTGCTAAGGGGTGATTTACATAACATTTGAGAGAATAGACATTAAAATCCAAGAACCTAAGGGCGTTTGATGCACCCTAAAGGGGTGATTTACATAAAACATGTACCATAAACGAAACTTCACTTATAGTCTAATAATATCCTTTATTGTCTTTCAGAAACAATGGAAGCTGTAACAATGGAAGCTAAGAAGACCAGATTAGCAAGTGCCATTTTTGGTCTTGGCAATGCTCTTACAGAAGGAGATGGTACATTGACAGGAGTCCGCCTCCCAACTTGCCGGCAGGTTCTTCGATGCGTGATGTGGCACATCCAGAAAGAAATATGTGAAGGCAAACAAACACAGCCACTCAAATGGAAATCTGCCAGCATAGTCCTTATCCAGCTGAAAACATTCTACACTAAAGCAAATATTCCTATGCTTTCAGACCATCAATGCTGCAAACTAATACTTGACCTTCTTAATGACAATAACAAATTGCGTCAAATACCTGTTTCTCGCAGAGAATCTCCAAACACTTTGGCTAAGTTGCAATCCATGAATGAACGTCTTGATAAGACCTTTGGTGTGTGGACAAAAGATGCAATGACAAACATTAAGAATGAGGAAGATAGAGCATTTTTAGAGTCAATGAAATCTGACAGAGTAGCCTCATTTGGTAGTGTTGACAAGAAGAAAGCTGATAAAGATCGTAGAAAAGAAAAATGCATCTTAGCGGAAGCTTCAAGACGAGAACGTCATGAATCATCCAGTGTACAAGAGATGAAAAGTTCTGTATGCTCTGATGATAGTGCCTCTGCAGATAGCTTGGAAGAAACTGAAGAAGAGGCGATTCCAGAGCTTCAAAGGAAGCGTAGTCACCACAGACAAACATATGCAGGTACGTCTGCCTTTATTCCTCATGATATTCTGAAAAGGCCTTCAGTCGTGTCTGTTGCTACTCGACTAAACATAACTCCTGTTCAACAGGCTGTGCTCACCGAAGCTGTAATTCAAGAGGCAGGAGGTGATCCACGTCGTGTGGCCAAGTCGTATTCAACTGCTGATAAGGCTCGACGATCAATAACAAGTGCTATCGCCAAAGATATTCGAGAAAATTGGATCGCCCCAACAGCTGCAACACTTCACTGGGATGGCAAGCAGATGCATACGCTCACAAACAAGAATGGCAAGGAAGAAAGATTGCCAGTGTTGGTTGGGAATGCCACTGATGTAAAGCTACTGGGAGTGGCTAGATATCCTCGTGGAAGTGATATGTCATCAGGTGACATCATTGCCGAGCACACTTACACGTTTCTACATTCATGGAAGTGCAAACAGTCAGTTGTCAACTTATGTTTTGACACAACAGCATCAAACACTGGACACGTTACAGCTGCCTGTGTTACCATTCAATCAAAACTGGACCGTGCTCTTCTGTGGTGTGCATGTCGCCATCATGTTGGAGAGGTAATCCTGGATCATGTGTTTGACGCTCTCAAAATTGAGACATCAAAGTCTCCAGAAGCATCTTTGTTCCAAAGATTCCAGAAGAATTGGGAACGCATATCGCATGCAAAGGATGAAAGTTTAACCAAAATTGACATTTCAATGTACAATGACGATGCACAACAACTGCTTTTATCCTGCAAAAACAAGGTTTTAAGCACAATCCGCACAAGCGCTTCATACTGTAGGGAAGACTACAAGGAAATGGCACAACTCTGCCAGGTAGTCCTCGATGATGATGTCACAAAACAAGGAACACTCCACAGACCTGGGGCCATGCATAAAGCAAGGTGGATGTCAAAGATTCTTTATTCCATCAAAATATGCCTACTTGAAGAGCAAATTTCTGTACTACCTCGAGGAACTGTAACAACACAACATCAACAGGAAAAACTGAAGGAGTTTGTTGTTTTTGTTGTTTATATTTATTGTGATTGGTGGCTCATATGTCAGTCTGCTTCAAATGCCCCATGGTTTGATTTGTGCTTATACAAGACTCTGCTCAACTATAAAGCTGTCAACTCAATCATTTCAGTCAGCGCTGTGAAAGCCTTTGATAGACATTTGTGGTATTTAACCCCAGAACTGGTTGTTTTGGCACTGTTCAGCAATGCAGTACCTCAAAAGGAGCGTCGTGCCCTTGCAGATGTGTTACTGGCCATACAACCAGATGAAATGCCAAGCACTCCAAAACACCGCTACGGTTCTGGATATGGCAAACCGTCATTTCCAAAAATTACAGAAGTGACAACCCTGGCTGATCTTGTGAACGAGGACTCGTGGTTTACAGTGAACCTTCTTCACCTGGATATGACCTTCCGAACAGAGGATGTTGACAATTGGCAGAACAATGACCACTTCAAGGCAGCCAAGTCCATTGTGGATGGGTTAAATGTTGTGAATGACCCTGCGGAGAGAGCAGTAAAGCTCACAACTGATTTTGTCTCAGCTGCAAGAGGAGAAGACCACTTCCAAAATCTTCTTCAAGTGGTTGAATGTGACTGCAAAGCGAGGCCAAATTTGCGGAAACGAGCAAAGTTGGAGTAGTGACATTGGCATTGTGTTTTATACATTTTCAACTTTCAATCAATGTAAGTATAGTAATACCGAATATTTGTATATTTATTATAAGTAATACTGAATATTTGCCGAATATTCGGTGCATCACTACTAAATATATAAAAGTGGCCGGTGGCCACCCAGGACCACCTCCGATTTGATTTTTTTTTGCATACATACTTCTACCAACAAGTGTAACATTTGAGGGAATAGACATTAAACTCCAACAACTTTTTGAAAATCATGGGGCGTTTAATGCACCCTAATACGCACGCATACTCACATATATAGGCCTACCTACATACAGTAATATCCATACAGCAAAAAGAAACTGATTAAGCACAGACAGAGCAGCAGCTAGTATTTATATCCCAAAATGCAAAATTCCAAGAAAGTGAAGTAAAACATGGTGCTACATTGGCTTCGTCAACATCTAAATCTGCAATAAGTACCAGTACCTG
Source organism: Bathynomus jamesi (assembly GCA_023014485.1). NCBI lineage: Eukaryota > Metazoa > Arthropoda > Malacostraca > Isopoda > Cirolanidae > Bathynomus > Bathynomus jamesi. The sequence goes on along the minus strand of JAJOZX010001824.1, from coordinate 9,540 downwards.
TGATATTGAAACTATATGCTCTAATCAATCTAGTGATAATGATTCTTCAATAGAAATAGAATCAGATAATGAAAGTTAAACAGCATTAGGTTAACACAAAGGTTAAAGAAAGAGATGAATATTTTTATTTTTCTATTTGGAATATATATATACACACTGGTATTCTTGCCAATCACAATTATATATATTGTTTTATACCAGTATTATGTATTTTTTATTATGTATATTATACCAGTACCTGTGATATTGAAACTAGCATATATGCTCTATCCAATCTAGTGATGATTCTTCCATGGAAATGAAGGTTAAACAACATTAGGTTAACAAAAAGGTTCAAAAAAAGGTGAATATTTTTTTTTCTATCTGGAATATATATACTGGTACTCTTGCCAATCACAATTATGTATATTGTTTGAAACGAGGAAGAATGTTTTATGTTCTAGTTAAAAAATATATATATACATATAAAAAATGAGGGTTTGTTTTTCCTTTCTATTATATACTTTTTGCATGATTCAGTTTTTCTAAAAGATGACTATATATACTAGGTATAACCGTATAAGCATGGTAGTATAGTAAATTATAGGTAATACTAATATACTTATTAGATTAAAGGAAGAAAAATATGGAATAAGTTTAAAACAATAAAAAACAAAAAAAAAAAAGTATCTTTGTTTTAAATAAAAAAAAATGACAAAAAAAATGACACAATAAAAAATGACTCATCACTACTCTTACACCATTTACCCACTCGGAGTGGAAATTTGGTGAATGGCAGTCAGCAAATAACCAGCATGAATGGCAGTACACACAGTTCAATGTTGGTGAATAAGTGAGCCATTTCAGCTTTACTTTAGTTCCGACTGGTGTGGTTGTGAAATACCGGGTACTAGAAAATTTTTGCCCGTTATTGCCAACAGGAAATGACACTTGGTCTTCATTTGGCTGGCATGGACCATGTTTCGCAAGCAAATCTTTCAAATTCTTGTCATTGATTTGTTCAGAATACAACCCTCTATCAGATGGAAATGGGCTACTGTGACAGAAAACTGAGCTAGGCCTACTATCCTTTGGTAAAGTATCAGTTTTTTCAGCGTATGATGAGGCAATTTCAGGAGCATTCTGCACATTATTTTCGTGCTTGATGAAGTAATAGTGCAATTATCAGTATTTTTGTCTTGTTCAGGCTCTTTGTTGGTGTCAGTTGAAGTAGTAGCATGAGAAAGTTGATGGCAGTTGAAGTTTGATAAAATGTTGTCAATTTAAGCACATTTTCTGTTGAAGCTTTCACTTTTTTGCTCCTTTCAACCCATTTTGCGTGACCTGACAGATACGTTCTCTTCATGTCTTCTTGAACCTTTTGAGCAAGAATTAATGTAATATGTTAGTTTGACATTGTGGCCACATAGAATAATAAAAGGCTGAAAATATCTGCTATTACCACACTAGAAGCGTGATTGTTGACTAAGGATAGTTTAATTAAACGTAGAAAGTTAATTTAGGTTGGTAATAAGCTGTTGATGACTTTATAATTTTGGACTGCCAATTTGTTTAATTTTATCCATAAGTTGTTTTACTATATCTGTAGCTTTTTGCTAAGGGTTCAGAAGTGTGCCCCTTCATTGACTACAACCATGTTTTTATTATAAGAGTTTTGACTATAACCATTTTCCACTGTAGTAATAAAAAATTAAGAATTAGATTAAGGCAGAAAATAATAGAAAAAATTATAAAACAAACTTACCAGTCGTGTAAAGAAATAACACCAACAATTTGGAGCTCGTTTCCAGAAACAACTGACCATAAAAGTACATAAAGTACACAGTTTTCAGTTTGTTACAAGTACTGAACTGAGCTGTAAAACAAAATGAAAAAAATAAAGAATGCTTATCACTAAAAAGAAATAGTAATAGAAAACTAAGCATTAGATTAAAGCAGAAAAGAACTGAAAAAATTATAAAACAAACTTACCAGTCATAAAGAAATAACACCAACAATTTGGAGCTCGTTGCCAAAAAAAACTGACCAAAAAGTACATAAAGTACACAGTTTTCAGTTTGTTACAAGTACTGAACTGAGCTGTAAAACAAAGAGAAAGAAAAAATAAAGAAGCTTATCACTAAAAAGAAACAGTAATAAAAAATAAAAATTAGATTAAGGTAGAGAAAAAAACAAAAAATTATAAAATTAACTTACCTGTAATGTAAAGAAATAAAAAACTGTCTTGACTTTTTTTCATAAAAACTTTAACTCAAAATGTTTCAACTTCTTAAAAACTCAACGCAATAGCCACCAAGTTAGAACATGAAAATAATGTGGATAAAATTTTTATGGCTGCGCTGCTTACACAAAGAAATACAATATTGACACATTAATTTTTATAAAATTTATATAAGTTTTCAAAAAGTAAGTTTTGTAATTATTTACAAAAAAAATAGAAATAAAAAATATGTAGAATTTTTGTAGGTACAAATTTTCAAAGAAAAGGCATGAACAAAGTTTTTTGTCAGTTTGGTTGGGGGCCCTTGGATGCTGGAGTCCTTGTTCAATGAACCGCCTGAACCCACGGTAGCTACGCCACTGCAGTATTGGGCCAATCCTATCATGCTTTTTATTATTATATTTATACAAACTAAAGAATTTCTTTGGATCTTTACTACTGTTTCTAGCTACATTTCACTATGCCTTTTGCTCTTCCTAATCAAACTATTTAGTTTATTTCTTAACTGCCTATAATTATCTGAGTCCAAAATACTGTCACTGCCTTTAAATTCCCTGAATGCCCTTTTTTTATTTTTAATAATTTTAGCTATTTCCCTATTCCACCATAAAGGTTTCCTAATCTTGTTATTCCTAACAATTCTGAAAGGAATCCACCTACATTGTATATCCTCTAAAATTTCCTTGAATCTAGACCACATCTCGATAGCATTTTTTTCACAAATTCATTATCCCACTTCACTGAGCCTAACTCCCTAAATTTACTATAGTCACCCTTTGAGAAGCAAGGGACTAGATGGTCATTATTGACCAGATCCCTATTTAATTCTATCTTAAAAAATACGATCCAATGGTCACTGTTGTCTAATGACTCTCCTACTGCATGTTCCCTAATAAGTTCATGATCAGTGGAAAGAACCAGATCTAAGATTGCTTGATCCCTAGTTGGTTTGTCTACAAATTGTGTTGGAAAACATTCATTATAGCAGTCAATAAACAAGTTACTTTCCCTATTATTTCCTTCTAAAAGGCTCCAGTCTATATGAGGCAAGTTGAAATCTCCCATAATTAGTGTTCTAACACTACAACCTTTATTTATTTCTTGAACCATACTGTCATCAACTTCCTGTGTTTGGTTTGGAGGTCTGTAAAATGCACCTATCCAAATATACTCTTTGCCTGAAACACAGATATCAGCCCAAATTAATTCTACCATATTGTCTAATTTAATACTATCATTCTGAACTGAAGTTAAATCATTCTTAATATACAAGACCAAACCTCCCCCCTGCCAATCCATTCTATAACTATTTAACTCCTACTCCAGTGGTGGCCAACTTTTTTTGCTGGTGGGTCATTTTTGTTACTTTTGATTTAAAAAAAAATAAATTGGGTCACAATAATTTATTTACTTACTATTTTTAGTGAGAAACTTCTTGTTGGATTTCAGCTGCTTATGTTTTGATCTGAGGTTTATATTTAGTTTTCTTTAGTCTCACACATGCAGCACTCATATCTGTGGCAAGGCAATTCCTGGTGGTGGATTTGATGAAATTCATGGAGGTAAACAACTGTTCACATGAATAAGATGAACCAAACATTGTTAGCAGAGCTAATGCTAGCTTTTTCATTGATGCAAAAGAATTTGTAAGAAGTTCCATTCTGCAAGAATAAGATTCTCTAGTCTTTCTATTGATTGTTGTTCTCTGGTTACACCAAAAACTGATGACTCTAATTCCTTTTCTTGTAACTTCAGATTAAGATCAATAAATTTAGTCTTCCATACTGCACTTTCTTGGAAGTCAACTAATCAGTCACCTCATCAGGCCTAACTTTACTTGGGCCTGCATCGCTGTCTCTAACAGTAGGGCTAGGCTTAGGTTTAACTTCACTTGGGCCTGCATCCCTGTCTCTAACACTAGGGCTAGGCTTAGGTTCAACCTCATTACATCTTACATTAGTCTTCCTGTATTAGAGCTAGTTTCTGGCCTAACTGTTACATTAATCTCACTAGCTATACTATCAATCATAGTGGAAATCACTTGTTCTTCCACGCATCAACTACTGCTCTCAATTATGGTTTCACCACAAACAGAATGAATTGCAAAACATTGAGGGCCTACAAAGAACCTTTACTTCATATATTAAACAACCTGATGAGCAACAAGTGAGTAAAAACAAATTAAACTACTGGGATAGGCTCAGAGACCTTGACCTTTATTCCATAGAGAGGAGGTTTGAGAGAGACATCCTAATCTACACCTGGAAAATTGTAGAAGGGCTTTTAGTTGCCTCGAATATCAAACCAATTGTGCCCACCTTGACAAGAACTGGCAGAATGTGTCAAAAATATCACCTCCCACCAAACAGCGTGAGAAGGATTCAAACCCTTCAATATAATAGTATCTCTACGCAGGGTTCTCGCCTGTTTAACTTCTTGCCTCAGTACCTTAGAGATATAAGGGAAGTCCCAGTAGATACTTTTAAAACACACTTGAACATGTTTTTAGCCAACATACCCAACCAACCCACAGTGCCTGGATATTCCTCTGCCAGACCAGCCCTCACAAATTCAATAATGGACCAAATTGTATGGCAGGAGCAAGAGAAAAGAAGGGTGGTGACTACATCATGGCCCCGCCTCAGGAGGCACTGAGCGGACTTCGTGGGAGCAGTGCACCCTTGAGGCAGAAGTGCTTCAAGGTAAATAGGGCCAACTAACGTAGGGCCACTGGACTCTGAGCTAGCAGCTTTCTTAAACTTTGCCTTGAGTATGTCCCTAACCTCAGCTAAACACTTATTGCAAAACCACAAAATATTTGGTGACTTCATATCCCTGTACATTTGTTCTGTAATCAGTGGTGGTCCTCGCATTTTTGGCGCCTTAGGCGAGATCATGCAAAGGTGCCCTTCCTCTGTCAACAGCACACTCCCCTCTCCCTGGTGCATAACCTCTGCCGCAATAAAACACACTGAACACATTGTCTTTAAAACACAAAGCACCTCCTTCATTTATTGTTCTTAGCTTCAAGTAAGAACAAGTTGTCTTGAAACAAAAACTACAAAGAAATCTTGTATGAATAATAACTGAACACTCAATAAAGATTCCCATATATCGCAACCAAAATAAATATTCCAATGTATATTGCACACAAAATAGATCAATAAAAAATACTAATAAATCATACAATGTAGCTTAATAAAGGAATAAGATTGCCAGCTAGCAAATAACTGAATTTTAAATTTGGTTTGGAAGTTTTAGGTCAGTTGTTTTCTTATTAAAACCTGATCCTCCTGGTCTTCCTTGATGCAAATTCATCAATGATGTCATCATAGGAAATCTGCTCAGAAACCGCATGGTTAATGCTGATGACAGCAAGACCACTGAGGCGGTCTTGCATCATGGTGGATCTCAGGTAAGTCTTGATGAGCTTGAGCTTGGAAAAGCTTCTCTCCGCTCCAGCCACTGTCATTGGAAGAGTGACAGCAACCCTGAGGGTGACCCAGAGGGTGGGATAGATCTCTGTGAGCTGCTTTTCATGGATAAATGTCAGCAGCTGAAGTGCTGTCATGCTCGTAGATGGTAGTTCAGGCAAATTCTTTAATTCCTGTGCCAACTCCCTACCATCTAGATCAGAATGTCCTCGACAGCTTAGTGTTGTTGAGGGTTTCTGATTGCTCTGTCATCTCCTCATTTGACAAGTTTTGGAAGTTTGAGAGTACTCCAAACTTGTCTCTCACTTCTCCTAAGGTCTGCAATCTTTCCTGAAGTGATGAGATAGCAGCATCCACCACCACATTGAAAAAGGTCACCTCCAAATTTTTAAGTGCGTCACTGATGGGCTCATCAGGGGACTCATAGGAGAAGTACTGCTTTGTGGACCTCATCCTCTTTTGCTGGAGAACAGCCTCCACATTCATGTCTTTGCACATGTTCATCATGGACATGTGCGACAGGACATTCAGGACAGAAGGCCATTCAGCAGGATCAATTGGTTTTGCATCTGTCTGTATGGGCGGAATCGATGTGCCTTGATCAGCAGGTTCAGCACAGGAGGATCCTTCAGGTGCATCTGAAAGGATATAGAGCAGATGAGAATATCTCTATTTATTTACAGTATGCTTATCATGGGTTAAACATAATCATTCTCATGTTTATGATTAGTACAACTTCACCTAGATTTGTCTCCTTGGTTTTTAGTATTAACTATTATATCATTTTAAATATAAACATGTCCTTTGTAACTCTGTTATGCTTTTTCTCCAATTCATTTATTTACATTATGCTTATGATAGGTTAAACATGATTCATATGATGATTGTGTCATTTTGTATAAGCTAACCAACTTAGACCTCCTTGTTATCAGACAAGAGGACATATACAATATTCTATGCATAAAAAAGTTTTTGGCAACTGCTGTCTCAAACCTACTTGTCAACTTACACCCATTATTTCTAGTTCTATTATATTGTGATATTTTGAAAAAGCTATCTCTATTTACGTTATTGAACTCATTAATAATTTTAAAAACCTGGATTAGATCACCCCTTAGCCTCCTAGTCTTGAGTGTAGTCAATTTTAACTCTTAAGCCTATCCTCATACAACTTCGACCTAAGTGATGGAATCATCTTAGTTGCTCGTCTTTGAACTCTTTCAATTTTATCTATAGCTTTGCTCATATGTGGAAAAAACTCTGCGACCAAGAGGTAGTCCTGGAGGAATGTCGTGCCAGTATCATAATATCCATATTCAAAGAGAAAGGGGATATACAGGAATGCTCAAATTATAGGTGTATGAAGCTGATATCGCACACCATGAAGGTGTGGGAGTGAATTGTGGACTTAAGGCTGAGGGAGGAGGCAGGCTTGTTGACAGAACAATTAGGTTTTATGCCCGGATGAAATACGTCTGATGCTATTTTTGTATTTTTGCATGTACAAGGTACATCTATTGGTCATATTACTCTCCTTACAAAACAGCTTTGAAGAGGTCAGGTGTGTTGTACTGGCCCTACAGTCGGGGGGGTGGATCCAGAAGCCCTTCTGCTGGGAAGGCACAGATTTTATTTAGAGGGGACTTAGGTTTCCTTTATTTTGGCTCAAAAATGATACCTACAGTAGGTGTCACTCTGTGAAAATACAATGACATACACACATAATACCATATCCTTTTCCTACAAGTACTCTCTGACAATTGAGAGTTGGACTAGTGACACACCAAAGTCTTGCTTTGGGCTATGATAAACTCATTAAGTTGTCCAGTATTAAACAACAAAAGAAATGTAATTTCAACAAAAAATTTTCTATTTGTTTCATGTAAGTATCACCTACAATGAGACATGACATATTTAATGAATATACAAATCAGGAACAAAAATGAGTTTCAAAATTGTCAAACTATATAAATACCTAAATATTAGCTCACTGATGTGTGGATATAGTACTAGTTTAAGAGTAATTGCATTGTATACAATTGCATATACATAATTATAATTTCAAAATGAGGATACCAAAAGTTGAAATCTTCTAAGTACAGTAAATACTCGATGAGTCAGAATTCAGGATAAGTTGGACTCATCCTCTGTCAAGTGCTATTATTCTTTTGTTTATTTTACTGAGAGAAGTGTTTTTTCAATACTGTATTGTACGAAAAGGTAAACAATAAATTTTTTTTTGTTTCACGCTCAAAATAATTTCAGCAAACGGGAAGTGAAACAAAGTTTTATTGTTTTTTAATGTTTATTTTGTTTATTTTGAACATTGTATTAGACTCTCACTAATCAAACTTAAAAGGTTTGAGATTATTTATGCCTCTTTAGGGGTAAATAGAGGGGTACTTAAGGTAATTCGCGATGAGTCTGACTTTTCAATGAGTTGGACTGGCTAGAGCCCTATATAGTCTGACTTATCGAGTATTTACTGTACTTTGAATATTTTGGATACAAGTTCTAAAGATAGTGTTAAACTTACTTCAAGCAGAATCTGAAAATGTTACCCAAAACCATAGTGGCTATTTTATGAGGCACAATATATACATAAAAATACAAGAAGTTGAAAAATATTAGTCTTGAATTATATATGAATTTTAAAAGTAAAATGTGTGAACATGTGTTGTCTTCGGGTGCCTGGGTCAGTACTGGCCTAGATACTGGCTGTGAACCAAGGATAGGTGTGGGAAATTTGATTTATTGATCAAAATATTTTTGAGGTAACTCAGGGCTGCTCTCTCCCATGGATCTGCCGCTGAGAGTTTCTTCACCCCCACCAAGTTGCTGTCTGTACAGAGGTCTTCTCTGTCACTGTACGGAGTACACTTCTCTCGTGTGGGTTGGCTCAACCCACACAGCTCTACTTGACTGGGTGGAATCAAAGTCTTTTTGTTTCATCAATTCCCCACCTCTTATTGACTGTCTTCAATCCCTCTCTCTCCACTGCAATATTGAGCCTTACTCTTTACTATCACTATTATAATGGAAGCTGCTCTTCCGAATTCTTTAACTGTATGCCTCCTCCATTAAGGAGAGCATGCAGTACCCAACTTTTGAAACATTCCCATTCCTTTTCTGTCCAGCTATCAAATGCAAGAGTTAATTGGTATTTTCAATCTTTTATCCTCTCAACTGGTCAACTGTGGAGCAATCTAATCTTCTTCATTCCATCTTTTTCCCTGTCTATAACCTCAACTTCTTTCAAACACAGAGTATCCAGGCATCTCAAAAACCCTGGACCTTGATTTTGTTAGTTAATTAACCACTGTTAATAACTATAGGAGAAGAACAGTGCCCATCTACAATAGATTGGACAGAAAGGAAATTAGAGAGGAAGGCAGAGATAGGACAGAAACCAAAAGAGGACAGTATGGAAACTAAAGATTTGTGCCAGACTCTGTCAAAAGCTTTTGATTTGTCTAGTGCAATAGCAAAGGTTTCACTTAAATCCAAAAAGGAAGATGACCAAGAGGCTGAGATATATGGAAGAAGATTGTCAGTAGAGCATTCCCTGCAGAAGCTATATTGATTATCTGAAAGAAGATTGCGAGAAGGGATGTTTAAAAATCTTACTATTATTAAGGATAGATTAAAACTTTAGAAAGGCATGAAATGAAAGCAAATGGATGATACTTGGAGGTTTGAGAGCAGTCACCCTTCTTTGGGAGAAGCTGAATGAAAGTGAACTTCCAGTTTGCATAGGCAGGGTATCAGCACAGAAGCACAGTTCTTAAGAACAACAGCAGGAACACCATCAGGACCATACACCTTTCTAGAGTTGAGCCCAGATAGGGCAGAAAGAACATCTTTTGGAAGAGATTATAATTTCTG
>JAJOZX010001823.1:767500-805000 GCA_023014485.1 Bathynomus jamesi | reverse complement strand
AGCAACTATTTTGTAAACTTATTGTATTATAGGTTTCACAACATTATGTATTTGTAGTGTTTTGATTATTATTTTGTTCAACAGTAGCCTATATGGAATTTATTTGTTCTTATGTTTATTTATACTCGTAAATTCTGACAATATGATTTTGAGGATGCACTGTGCTCTCGCATTAATCCATGAAAAACGCTATCCTAAATGCAACAGCCGGGGGATAATGCAACACAGATGTTTGAAAAGTGTGCGAATTTGAGTTTTACATGCATTCAGCGATAAGATGTCCGCATTGAAAAGTCTGTCAAAGAATGTTTGTCACAGCATATAGTTATACACGTGGAAGAATTTAGGGAAAAACAGAAAGAGTCGCGAAAACATTGTGTTAAATTATCATTCATGTATTAGCATTATAAAAACTACATGGTTGTACGAGCATGAAGTATGTGAACTTTTATTTGGGGGCTCCTGCATGATCATGTAGTTTAGGCCTCTACAAAAATGTCATCTGTTTGTAGGGGTGATCTCTGCTGTGCGGTTTTTGGGTGTTTAGGCTTTCGTTTTAGGCTTTTTTGTATTAACCACAGATTTTCAGGGAAATGTAAATTAAAACCCTTTGAGATCGATATGTCATTCCACAGTTTGCTTCATAATACGATATTTATTGTTAGTCATTTACTTTGTATAAAATCTTTATATTATGCATATTTAATATTTACGTTATATATAATATGCACATAATTATTTAAGTATACATCTTATATATATATATATATATATTATATATATATACATACAGAGAGAGAGAGAGATGGGGGAACAAGCTTAACCTTCGTGAAATGATGAATCATCGAACGGAACACTAAAAGTTTTGGATGGTGTGTATATATGTGTGTGTGTGTGTGTCAGTAGGCTTATGGCTCGGTCCCAAACTAAAAATTTGCACATTACATTATTTCGATCACTAGTTGAGAAATAGCTAGCTAATTTTAGGTAATACAGACAGGTAATGAGTGATACAAAAGTATTGTGGTATTAACCAAATGGTTAAACTCATATATTGTATATGCGTGCTCTCATTTCTGTTAGTATGTACGGTAGATGTTGGAATGCTTTCGATGTAAAATAGTTTGGCGTGACTCCTGCTTCAGAGGATAGCTTAGGTGATTTAGGACTGCAATGAAAGAGACAGATGTGTAGAAGTGAGGATAAGTTTTAAACTACTGTTACCCCTGCTACTACTACTACTACTAATAATAATAATAATAATAACACAGTTTCCTCGTACGCCCTACTTCTAGCTTGCAACAGAAAAATGGTGTACATTCTGTTGAAGAATGGGTGAAAATCAACAGACATAAGCACTGTTTATATATATATATATATCACAGAGAATACGTGGATTGATTCAGAATAATGGAATTAGGACAGTTTTGAGAGAAGTTACGATTTCTTCCTCTTGTTGTATAACGCATTCAGAATTTGAGAGTATGCAACTTTCAGGTTTGCTTAAATAAATCGGAAGCGATCGTGTTGTGAAAGATCCTTACTTGAATTATGGTTGAAGATGTGCTTTGAACTTCTTTGGTGGTATTGCCTCATGAAGGACTGGTGCTATATTTAGTCAACAATCTTTGCTACGATGCTAAATACTAGAGTTATGCCTTCTAAAAACCTTTCCACGTTTTCTATTAACTGGGAATGAGAAGGTTTTTTTTTTTTGTCAAACCTACTTATTTGGATGTTGTCCAATAGATATAATTTTGTATCAGTAAATAAGGTTTGCTCAACTGAAGCGCCTGTCAAACATGGTGTGCCACAGGGCTCAGTTCTGGGTCCACTGTTATTTTTATTATATATATATGACCTTCCACGTTCATCTAAAATACTGAACTTCATAATGTCTGCAGATGACACAACTGTCTCTTTTTCTTGCAAAGATGTTAATACAGCTAAGAATATATCTCATTCAGAATTCATCAGTGTAATGAAATGGTTGACCACCAATAAACTCTTCCTAAATACTAGTAAAACAAATTTCATGATTTTTACTAATAAAAGAAATGTACATCTTGATGAACTTAATGTTAATGAAATCGCCATAAAGGCGTGTGCTGTAACAAAATTTCTTGGTGTAATGCTAGATAAGAATTTGCAATGGAGTGTTCATGTAAATTATATCGCGATAAAGATTTCAAGGAGCGTTGCTATAATGTTTAAACTTAGAAATGTAGTCCCTAAACAAGTTTTATTGACTCTTTATCATACTCTTGTTCTTCCTTATATAACATACTGCTCCCTTGTTTGGGGAATCTCCGCTAACAACGCCTTAAATTGTATCTTTGTCAGCCAAAAACGAGCAATAAGGTTATTATCTGATGTTGATTTCCTTGATCACTCTAGTCGCAGGGGTGGGCAACCTTTTGTTCAATGTAGCCACAGGTGCCACAGGGGCGGTGAATGAAAAGTAAAGTTTACCACACCATACATAAATTGAGAAACTAAGTTGATAAATCGAAATATAAAAAGAAAAACTTTAAAAAGTTTATTCAAAACATGTACATTCTCATGGCCAATTCGCCACTTGTGGCGATTGGCGACAGGGTTGCTCACCCCTGCTCTAGTGCATTATTTAAAGAGCTAAACCTACTAAAGCTCAACGATATAACCAAACTGGCACATTTTATTTTTATTTACAAGTGTAAGAACAAAATCATTAATTTGCAATGGGTAAATAGATATTTTGTAACTCATCAAGAAATCCCCTCGTATCAGACCAGAAATATATCAAAGCTTGTTATACCTCGATTGTGTTCATCTCAAAAACTACCCATTTTCATTGGATTGAAACTAGGGAATGACTTGCATGCCTATATAAAAAATATTGTGAATGTAAATTCGTTTAAAACCAAGTTGAAACCCCGATTAATAATGGCATATTAACAAAAATCTAGTATTAATGTCCACTAATATTGTTTTATACTGTCTATTAATATTGTTTAATATTGTAATATATGTTTTAACTATTAATAATACTTATTTACTTACTTATTTATTTATTATTATAAATTTATAACAACTACCTGCTTATTTTAATACGAGCCCATTAAAGCCTAAAGCTTAAGTGCCAAATTAAATAAAATAAACAGTCGAGCTTCACAATTATTCATATCATTGTAAATTGAAAAACTTATTTATTTTATTATTTTTAATAAAGGTTATTCTATCTATCTATATCTAGAGGCTTTTATTGTGAAAGGAATCGATATCAGTGTGTTTAATTTAAATACTCTTAACCTGTGTACATATATATAATGATAACAATAAATGAATATTAGTAATAATGTTTAAGTGGATGTTTAGGTGAGGATAACATATTTACTTTTAGTTTTAAGGCCTCATCATACAGTTTGGTGTACCTTGTGAGATGAATGGTTCGTTTACAGGTATACGGCATAAAATACATACATTTTAACTGGCTTGAGCTATATGACAAAGAATGAAGACGCATCGATGATTGAATTTATGAAATATAAATTGCATGTATCTGCATGTTCATCCTAATCTTTTTAAAAAGTCTGATATATATATATATATATATATATATATATATATATATATATATAATTCATTCGCTTCACGTGCTTAATTGTGAGATATATATATATATATATACGATAAACAAATAATGATTTAAGATGGTTATTGAGGGTAAATAATAATATTTATGTTAGCTAAACAACCTAATGTATCTCAATAGTTTTTATCATATGGACTATAGTCTGGTAATAAGCCTTTTCAATTCATTTCACTTCGCTTCATTTCATATTAGTGTAGAATAAACAAATTTTAATTAGGAAAAGCAAAAGTTACCCCTATAATTGAAAATAAAATGTTCTATTTCAATTTATTTATTTTTTTTTATTTCACATTATATAATACAAATATTAATCAAAGAAATTGCTTTTGATTTAAAACATGTTTAGTCTGAGTTTCTAATTTGTGATGTATGCAATTTGTTAACATGTGAAAATGGAGTTGCAAATGAGTAGGTAATGTGGTATTAAGAATGAATAATAGGGTTTGAGGTTGGTGGATATTCTCGTTAGGCCTATTAAACCTTTTTTCAGATATTTATTTCAAGTTTTTATTGCTATTGTCAGAATGTTTGCTCCCCTTGCAGATAAAACTAACGGGGACCGCGAATACGTCGGAACAAGAAGTACTCGAATATTTGTTTGTTTGTTTTTGTCTGTTTTTGTTCGTCTCGTGAAAGACCAAGAAGGTTATGATGAACCCTTTTTTTAAGGAGGAAGGCGATGATGAATCCTTTCTTAAATTTTTTTTCTTTTTTGAAGGAAGGTGAAGACGGTGGAGACGAATCCTTTTTTTTAAATTTAAATTAAATTTTTTTTAATTTAATTTTTTAACTTATTTTTTAAAAATTTAATTTAAAAAAAAAATTCAAGGAGGATGCCAAATGCCCTTCATTAAGGACGGTGAGACCCCATAACCGGGATAGGAACTTGAGTATGGGGGCCCCTCATAACGAATGCGAAGGCCTTCAGGGGGCCCCTCCAGGGGCAGGATTCAAAGCACCCCAACTTCCTCTCGGCAGATGCGGGCATACTACTGTGACGTCATCAGCCATACACACTGCCATACATCACCTATGACATGCGTTCATTAGTTGCGGGACTATTTACCGAACTTTTTGATCACACCTCGTATATATATATATATATATATATATATACGGTGGCTCAAAAGTCGCGCATCAAAGGAATTTTCAGTGTTGACTATATATTATTTTTTTCTTTTAGGTAGGGGATGGCTGCGAAATTAACAGAAGACGAGAGGGTGAGCTTGGTTTTAATGCATGGAATACCAGATACAACAAATCGATAAATCGGTTCAGATTTAAATTCTATACCGATTCATCGATTTGTTGTACCTGGTATTCCATACATTAAAACCAAGCTCACCCTCTCGCCATTGTTAATTTCGTAGCCATCCCCTACCTAAAAGAAAAAAATAATATATTACAGTCAACACTGAAAATTCCTGTGATGCGCGACTTTTGAGCCACCTTATATATATATAATATATATATATATATATATATAAAATGACATATGAAGAGTTAAAAATGCCATAAAACGTACTCTAATTATGAAGTAATTAAAACTAAAAGAAGTCATTAATTATTTTAAACTTTATTTCCTGATATGAACTTTTAAATTTTCCAGTTTAAACCGAAAAGTTTTGTAATTAGATATGCTGTAGCTTTATATATACACAGGGTGTTTCAGGAGGAAAGGTCAATACTTCGGGAGGTGATAGTATCGGTCATTGTGAGAAAAAAAGTTCAAATGAACATGTCTAATTCTGAATGGTTATGGAGATAGAGCTGTTTCAATCTACAAATACAAAAGCATTGTTAATGGTAATCAAGAAAGAGAAACCAATTACTGTTTCTAACATTTAATGTTTAAACATTGGCATTTTGAGTGGTATCAGATACAGAAATGACAAATTTGTTACAGTTTACAATACGTTTTCGAAAATCCCACCGTCAACCTCAATACACTTTGCAACTCGTGTGCGAAGATCGCGTGTTGTTCGTCTGAGTTGATCTTGACGTTCCTTTATGCGGGTAGCAGCATCCAAAATGCGCGCGAGCATTTCGTCTCGTGTATCCACCTTTCTTTTGTAAACTTGATTTTTCATCCATCCCCACAAACAATAATCTAACGGAGAGAGGTCTGGAGTCCTTGGTGGCCATTGAATGGGACCACCGCGGCCGATCCATCGACCAGGAAAGTTTGATTTAGGTATTGCATCACCAGACGGGTAGAATGTGGAGGAGCTCCGTCATGCTGAAAGTACATACCAGCGCGTGTAGCCAAAGGAACATCCTCCAATAGTCCTGGCAATTCATTTTGCAGAAATTCTAGGTAACTTTGTCCTGTAAGACGATTCTCTAAAGTAACAGGGCCAGTCAGCTGATCATCGATGATACCGCACCACACATTGGCAGAGAAGCGATGTTGAAAATTTGTTTCCACAGTGGCATTTGGATTTTCGTCTGACCACCGATGAGAGTTACGAGTGTTGTTGATACCGTCACGGGTGAAAGTAGCTTCATCGGTGAACAGTATTAATCGAAGCAATCGGCGATTAGCATTTACCCAATGACAAAATTCCAGTCGCATGGCAGCGTCTCCTGGTTGAAAGTGTTGTACACGCTGTACATGATATGGATGCAAGCCTTCCTCACGTAATGTTCGCCATACTCTTGTGTGTGGTACGGCGAGACGTGTAGAAATTCTTCGTGAGCTAGTAGTAGGACTACGCTCTACCAACTGAAGAATGTTTTCCACTTCACCCACATCTTATTGACCTTCACGTTCAGATGAAACATGAGCGCTGGGAAGTGTACCAATCTCTCGCAATGTGTTGAAAACCCTGGTAAACACGCTTCGATCCGGAATTCTGCGGTTCGGAAACCGTCGACGGTATTCTGCAACAGCAGCTGTTGCACTTCTATCGCAAGAACCGTAGACATACACCATATCTTTATATTCGGTATGTGTGAAGGTGTGTGGCATTCTTAACACTGCTTCAAACACCAAACAATGTCAGTCACAACAGTCAGCTGTCGATTGGCTTATGTTACATGCTTACATTACAGCTTACATGGTTCAAGGTTATAGGGGAGGGAAGGGGGAGGAAGAGCTGCGCGCGCATCAGATTCAAACATTTTTCTCACAACGACCGATACTATCACATCCCGAAGTATTGACCTTTCCTCCTGAAACACCCCGTATATATGTGGGAGAGAGTGAGAGAGAGTTACAAGGAAAAGAAGTACCTCAAAAGGCCTTGCGACCCATACCGAGGAGGTACCAATGGCAACAGGTGCCAGGGAAAAATTCCTACACCCTCAAATAGTGTGCAAAATTCGGTCTAACCTTTTCTTGAACTGATCCACAGAGGAACTGTTCACAACTTCTGAAGGTAGCATGTTCCACGTGTCACAGATCTTATAGGTAAAGTAATTCCAACAAACACTAGTGCTAAACCGTTTCAAATCCAACTTCCAACTATTGTTACGAGTTGAGTTATGATTTAAACTAAACATTCTTTTAAAATCGACATCGTTGAACCCCTGTAAGAGCTTGAAAACCTCGATGAGTTGACCGCGCAGCCTACGAGTTTCCAGCGAAAACAAGTTCAGGGCGCGTAAGCGTCAATTGTAGCCATATGCCTAACGGAAGGGATTAACCTTGTGGCCCTCTCCTGGACTCGCTCCAGCCCGTCAATATCTTTCCTGAGGGTGGGCGACCAGAACTGCACAGCATACTCCACATGTGACCGAACCAAAGAATTGTACAGAGACAGCACAATCTCCTTGTTCCGAAACCGAAATTGCCTCCTGATATAACCCAACAGCTTCTGGGCTTTCTTTTCCACCTCTACGCACTGTTCAGTAAACTTAAGGTCGCTGCTTAGCACACCCAAGTCCTCGTCCAAACCAGTGGCCTCGATATTACTCCCCAACATCGAGTAGTCCGACTTGGGATTGGCGTAGCCAATGTGCATCACCTTGCATTTACCCAAGTTAAAGGGCATTTGCCATTTTTCGTACCACTCTCCTATCCTACCTAGGTCCGCACGGAGTTGCTCGATCGCTTCGGGCGTCCCAACATTGGCCCCAAGCTTGGTGTCATCAGCGAATTTGTCGATCCGACTGACGACACCACCGTCGATATCATTTATATAAATGATAAACAACAGTGGCCATAAAACGGAACCCTGAGGAACCCCACTAGTGACCGAGGCCCAACCCGAACTAGCTCCGTTAATTACAACCCTCTGCCGCCTATTCTTCAGCCAGTTTTCAATCCACCTACCTACTTCCCCACCGATACCCAGCGCGCGGACTTTCGCCATTAGCCGGCGGTGAGGTACCTTATCAAAGGCTTTCTGAAAGTCGAGATAAAGTATATCAATCGCCCCACTCTAATCATACTCACTCAACATGACATGGAAAAACTCGAGCAAGTTGGTGAGACACGACCTATGCCGTCTAAACCCATGTTGGGAGTCCCCAAGCAGCTTGTAGGAATCCAAATGGTCAACGATCCTATCCGCTATTATCCCCTCTAATAATTTACCTACAACTGAAGTGAGACTAGTGGGACGATAGTTCTCTGGAGTTTTGTGATCCTCTTTCTTAAAGATAGGGGTCACATTGGCTTCCCTACAGTCACCAGGCACCTGGCCCGTCTCCAACGATTTGTTGAAGACTGTAGCCAGGTGGGGAGCCACCTGGTCGCGCACCTCCCGCAACACTCTGGGGAGGAACTTGTCTGGCCCTGGAGCCTTAAACACGCTCAGTTTGTCTATATCGGCAACGACTGTCGCGGTACACCGAACACTATCCAGGCCTGGCTCGGGAATGACGCGGGTGTCCTCCATGGTGAATACTCCCGCAAAGTACTCATTAAGCACATTAGCGATGTCAGCGTCGGATGTCCGCAGAACGCCGCTGGGGTTCTTTAACGGACCTATCATGCTTCCAATGGGCTTTCTACTATTAACATAACTGAAGAACTCCTTCGGGTTCCCCTTGCAGAGGCTTGCCACCCTGAGTTTTTCGTTACGTTTTGCTCGCCTAACCTTCGCCTTCACTTCCCTACACAGGCGGACATACGCCTCAGTGTTCTCGTGGGAACGATTGGCCTTCGCCCTCCTTTACGATACTTTCCTATGATATCACGATTGAACCACTTAGGCTGCGTTGAGGCAGGGGTGACCGGTTTTGAGGGTATGGCAGCAGACTGCAGCACCATAAACTCGTCCCGGAATGCATTCCACATTCCCTCAACATCGCCGCCGACCTCTAACCCCATTTCACCTACGCTATCTCGGAGGCTAACAAAGTCCGCCCTGTAAATCGAGCTCTCTCTCTCTCTCTCTCTCTCTCTCTCTCTCTCTCTCTCCTATCTTTAAGAAAGGGGATCACGAAAGTCCAGGAAACTATCGTCCCATTAGTCTCACTTCAGTTGTAGGTAAATTATTAGAGGGGATAATAGCGGATAGGATCGTTGACCATTTGGATTCGTACAAGCTGCTTGTGGACTCCCAACATGGGTTTAGACGGCATAGGTCGTGTCTCACCAACTTGCTCGAGTTTTTCCACGTCATGTTGGGTGAGTATGATAAGAGTAGGGCGATTGATATACTTTATCTCGACTTTCAGAAAGCCTTTGATAATTTACCTCACCGCCGGCTAATGGCGAAAGTGCGCGCGCTGGGTATCGGTGGGGAAATAGGTACGTGGATTGAAAACTGGCTGAAGAATAGGCGGCAGAGGGTTGTAATTAAAGTGGTTAGTTCGGGTTGGGCCTCGGTCACTAGTGGGGTTCCTCAGGGTTCCGTTTTGGGGCCGCTGTTGTTTATCATTTACATAAATGATATAGACGTTGGCATCGTCAGTCGGATCGACAAATTCGCTGATGACACCAAGCTTGGGGCCAATGTCGGGACGCCGGAGGCGATCGAGCAACTGCGTGAGGACCTAGGTAGGATAGGAGAGTGGTCCGAAAAATGGCAAATGCCGTTTAACTTGGGTAAATGCAAGTTGATGCACATTGGCTACGCCAATCCCAAGTCGGACTCCTCGATGTTAGTGAGTAATATCGAGGCGGCTGATTTGGAAAAGGACTTGGGTGTGCTAATTAGCAGCGACCTTAAGTTTACCAAACAGTGCGTAGAGGTGGAAAAGAAAGCCCAGAAGCTGTTGGGCTATATCAGGAGGCAATTTCAGTTTTGGAACAAGATGTGCTCTCTCTGTACAATTCCCTGGCTCGGCCGCACCTGGAATATGCTGTGCAGTTTTGGTCGCCCACCCTCAGGAAAGATATTGAGAGGCTGGAGCGAGTGCAGGCGAGGGCCACAAAGTTAATCCCTTCCGTTAGGCATTTGGGCTACAATCGACGGTTACGCGCCCTGAACTTGTTTTCGCTGGAAACTCGGAGGCTGCGCGGTCAACTCATCGAGGTTTTCAAGCTCTTACGCGGGTTCAACGATGTCGATTTTAGAAGCATGTTTAGTTTAAATGATAACCCAACTCGCAACAATGGTTGGAAGTTGGATTTGAAACGGTTTAGGACTAGTGTGTGTGGGAATTACTTTACGTATAAGATCTGTGACACGTGGAAGAGGTTACCTTCAGAAATTGTGAACAGTTCCTCTGTGGATCAGTTCAAAAAAAGGTTAGACCAAATCTTGCACATTATTTGAGTGTGTACAAAATTTTCCCTGGCACCCGTTGCCATTGGTACCTCCTCGGTATGGGCCGCAAGGCCTTTTGAGGTACTTCTTTTCCTTGTAACTCCTTGTAACTCTCTCTCTCTCTCTCTCTCTATCGTTCATTTTATATGAATTTGAGTATAGCAAATTTAAGAGTAATATGAGATTAATGATTAATGGGTTGTCCCCCTGCTATATGCAAGGAAGCAACAGGCTTGTTTGGTGTCTTTCAATTCAGCAGTCTTGAGATGTATTGTCTTACTGCATGTCACTTCTTTCTTAACCCTTTCGGTACTGCCTGTGCAGGCGGAATGTATTTCCCACAGAGAGCGTTTGTTTACAAATGAAAAAACATTGAAAACAATATTTTAAAATACTAAATTGAAAGAAATTAATGTATAAAATAATATAAAACCTCCCTAAACGTACCTTTTATAAAAGCTGTGTAAGGGTTTAGAGATAAAAGAAATCATTTACTGTATCAGTGTTTCGTGTTTTAGCCACATTTATATACAAAATATCATCCTCTGAAACCGAAAAAATTGAATAATCCTATATACTATTGAGCTAAAATTTTTCTGTCTCTGTGTGTTTGTGTTTCTGTCCGCTTTCTTCGGAACCGTGCACAGACTAAACGGCACATCGGAAAATTCTGCAACCACCACCAACTGATAGCCCAAGAGCTGCCGATGTGCTCTGTCAAGTTTCCCGATCCTAGGTCATTCCGCGGCCGAGCACGAGCTATTTAATGTCTATTACAAGTGAAAGTAAGTACTTCGAAAACGATACCCAGGTTGAAGAGCACTGTATAATTACACAATCTTCCAAGGTATTAGTATGACCGCAAAATGTTCGAATGCATATATGCAATTGCAATGTTGATAATTTGTTGCAAGGTGCCAGTCCCCTTCCCCCCTGGGGGCAATGGAGGAAGGGTGGGGGTGGTTGTAAATGGGGGAGAGGGGTGGGGGTAATGGGGGAGGGGTGGGGATAATTGGGGAGGGGTGGGGGTGATGGGGGAGAGCAGTTTGGATGTCCCGATATACAGCTAGCTGTGACATATACTGCTACATATACTGTGACATATACTGCTACCTGCCCGGAGGGCGATAGCGAGCTACCGCTTGTTATCACTATCCTGTTTGAGAATTTCTTCTATATCTGTTTCTGTCAGCTGGAATTTCGGAGGAAGTGAACGCGAAACTCCCTCCATCATGATTTAAGGGTAATTGAGTACGTGACAAATGAGACACCCAATTTCTTTGCACATACACAGATAGCCGAGAGTCATAGGAAGTACTCGTTGCTATATCAACCAGTTCCTACCACAAATAAGGCCGCAAAAAATCTATACCTAGATGTACGTCTGTAGTACTCTTACTGATGATCGTTAATCTACGTCCATAGTACCGAAAAAGTTAAAATTCTGAACAAATAATATTCTGAAGTTAGTTTTTCTTGGAGACCAGTGAAAGATATTCCACTTTCAAAAGTGCTAAATTAATTTCATTTCTGGTGACTGGGTCGTCATGGCTGTTCTATATACCATCTTTGAATTGTCGACCCAGAGTAACTTGGCGTTCCTCCTTTCATAAAAATTCTTCTTTCTCAAATGAACATGTCAAGAACAAGAAGTTGCTCTTGAAATCCAATGAAAAATGATGATGAGGGTAAAATTAGCCTCATCCTTAGCCTGATGTACTAGACAGCAGTCGCAGTTGTTAAGCACACTGTCACCTGTGTTAAAATATTATTAATTTGTTTTAATTGAATATTTATTTTAGTTTTGTTTTGTTTTCATTCTGTGTTTCGATTTTGAATGATAATGAGGAGTAATGAGGCGGGAAAAGGCCTCAGTCCTCAGTTCAGAGGTTCAAACAGTAAGGTCATTTAATTTCCTTGCAGGGTTATCTTTCCCCCTCTTACTTGATTTATCTGATATAATTTTTGAGATTTAACATACCTTTTCTCAGAATCTTTTTACGTGTAATTATAAAGACACTCGAAATAAGCCACCTGACGCTAAGTTTGTTAAACGAAATTAAATATTTCGTTCATTTGAGTTCCTACTTTATAGAATATAAAGTGATGATTAAAAATTATAAAGTAATAATTATAATTAAAAATGCTAAAGTTAACGTGTTTATAAAGGGATTTGGGGAATAAGGGCTGTTAAAGGATTTAAAAGGGGAATTAACATTAATAGGATTTAGAATAAAATTTAAATACACATCAACAGTGCCAGATGTTTTTCGCGAAGATTTACAAAGAGTTAAAAGTTGGGAGAGCTTCTGCGTTCTGTATTTCATACAAACAGTCGTACCGGTTCATCTATTTGTAGTTCTTCTCAAAAGTGCCCCATTTGTATCACTTACATTCGTAGGTGACAGAGTGCAACATTTACAGCAACAGTGCAGTATCTACGGTAGGTAGATACTGTTCGTGTTTGGGATTCAGCATTTTCTTCTTGTTCTACCTTTTGTTTTCATTTAAGCTTTAATAAGGTTTGTTCTGAGATGAGTCGAAGTGGTTAAATAACTTTCCATATGCAGATTATCGTATCCCTTTCATGTTTTCAGCGAATAAAGAATTCCGAAAGTGTTTTAGTGCTTTTAATTTTATTTTTTTAGTTTTTCGACGAAAAATTCAAATGAATTTTTAACTTTTGTATTACTGTCAAGGTTTTAACAGTTAGATCATTTTTCCCTTACCTCAACCTTTTAAAAGTTTGGCACATGTCGTTCTTAACCATTTTGGTTTTATTTATAGGTCGTACATATTTCGTGATTCTTTTAAGTAAGGAGTCCTTAGTAAGAACTCTTGAGTTGTTTGTTGATGTTTTGCTTCTGTAAAGGAAAGAACTATTTTGGACTAACTTAACTTTTATTAAATTCTTCTGACGATTCTCCTTCGATATTTTGTAAGAACACGTTTTTCGATATGCTCACCACCTTCCACTTTATCTGTAATAAACAATGTATTTTCAATGTACTGCTTTTGTTTTGAACTTAAAATCCTTCTTTTACCAAGTCTTAAAAATCACATTTTCTCTATTCATTCTCATTCCCCATTTCTGTATATATTTTCTAGTTCAGTATTTGCTTTCTCAATTATATTTCTCACATTTGTAACGTCTTTCAAGGGAATATTTCTGCTGGTTTTATCCTGAAAATTTGTTTTCGTATTTTAATGATGTCGCGTTTGATTTATGTTGACTCAGTTTTTCATCTTAGTTAGTGCTTAAATTTCCTTTTTTCTTATATATATATATATATATATATATATATATATATATATATAATGCACACTCACAAAAAAGTAAAGAGCGATTTCAAGGTCTTTCGTGTATTCAACAGACACCTCGTCAGGGAATACTGTAATGCTGAATAACGAAAGGGTTTGGAATCGCCTTTTATTTTTCCTTGTGGGTGCGCATCATTTATGTATTTCACGTATTTAATTGTGAAATTCATCGCATATATATATATATATATATATATATATATATATATATATATATATATATATATATATATACACAGTATATATATATATATATATACACACACACACACACAGTATATTATATATATATATATATATATATATATATATATATATATGTGGCCTACGGATCACCAATTTCATGTGGCCAAGAAAGTAGGCTTACTATAATTTATGAATTAAATTGAAATTAATAATTAGGGGTTACCAGCTTGGGCCTACAGCCCAAACAAACAATATTTAAAAGGAGAGAGAAATTACTATGTTGTTTTGTGTTTAATTAGGAAAATAAATAAATAATTTGTTCACAGTGATTAACAATTCTATAACGGTATTTATAGTGATTAACAATTCTATAACGGTATTTATAGTGATTAACAATTCTATAACGGTATTTATAGTGATTAACAATTCTATAACGGTATTTATAGTGATTAACAATTCTATAACGGTATTTATACTATGTTGAAGATGACTGATTAATAGCAATAAGAAATGGTTATACAGTCTAATTGTTAAGTAAATACACTAATTCAGGTAGGCTAATGAGATATGCAGAGGTGAACACAGAATAAGTAATTAAGCCAATAATAACTGAAATAATGAAAATATGGTATGGTACAGTAAATGGATTAGGTCGGTAAAAATGAAATGCACAAAAGAGCACATAAACAATCGGATGCAGAATAAGTAAGTTATATGATTGAACACAATAAGGTGATACAAAACTACGGTATTGGTACAACACTTGAATAGGTCTACTGCGGTCTTAACGGGAGAGTTAGTTTGAACGGTATTGAAGACACTTTTTAGGGCCTACGCGATTAGGCTGAGTTTGTGGACTTTTCAGCTTTGAATCCTAGATAGTCTAGCACGACGTAACAAAACACTGTAGGCCGAGTGAGGGCCAACAAGAGGCTTACCGACCTGCGATTTCGACGTGGATAACTCTGGAGACTGAAGAAACCTGCGTGAAGGTTTACCGTCCTGCGTTTTGACGTGGATAACTCTGAAGACTGATGAGGGCCTACGTGAAGTTTCACCGTATTGCGTTTCGCCGTAGATAACTCTGAAGGCGTGTTGGCCTAACGGCAAGAGGATGTGCTGAGAGCCTGTTGAGATACTTGTTGAACGGGCGCCAATCGAATTGTGGTGAAGGATGAGTGAAGGAGAAGGATGACGCCGGTAGAGTGATGAAATTGTAGGTCGCCTCAATTGTTGATTCGCTTGGTGTATTGTTGAGGTGTTGCTTGAGGGATTGAGGCCGGCTGAGGTCGAACGGTGCTACGTGAAAGAGGAGATTCACGAGGAGGAATAACGAGCAAAGTGAGGGCGAGTTTAGTGAACTATGGCTTATATAGGCTCGGAAGACGCTAACTTTTCGCGGGCCTTTTGGGAGAAGACAAACATCCTTTTGCTTCTCTCTCTTTGAAAATCACGTATATTTTTCGATTTCTGATGACTCCCGGATGTTTGTAGACGTGAGGAAAGGAATTTCCGGGTTCCGGATTCCGGCTGCAGGATCGTCTGAATTAAAAAACCAGTTCTGGTTTAAACCACTCTACAAGCGATTTGGTGTTTAGGCACGCAGGATACAAATATAATACTCCAAATTTGTGTTGCGGCTTGTGGGATAGCTTCAATTTCCCTTTTGGAAAATCACAGCGGTTTTGTAAGAACCTGGTTATCAGACTGACTGGGCCCACTACATACAGTAAGATATTGTTTTGTTTGTATATTCGTAAATACCAACAATTAATTTAATTTATTCATTAATAAAAGGGTTCGTTCTTATTTATCATTAGATTTGGATAATCCCAAATATTTGATAAATTATTTTATATTAGGACTATAGCGACAACCTTTTCTCTCGAAATTCTTTCTTTCTGTACATACAGTATAAGGACTGCTTTGTTTATCGACATTTTCTCAGGGACGTAACACCTCTCCTCTTGGAAGAAAACGTCACACACACCCTTTGGAGGCATCAAATTCAAACCAACTCCCTCAGTTAAGCTGCTTTGTTTATCGACATTTTCTCAGGGACGTAACACCTCTTTTCTTGGAAGATAACGTCACATATACCCCTTTGGAGGCATCAAATTCAAACCAACTCCCTCAGTTAAGCTGGCACTATTGAGGATGCCACATTTAATCCATCAGGGCTCTCCAACCCCCTTGTACCATTCCATTCTAAATTAACTTGCGCATTATTATATATTATTTGTCAATATTCAAGCGTCATTTACACTATATTGTGCATTTGACTTCCTATAACATTGGTCAACAAAAGTTTTGTCTTTTTAGTAAGAATGAACTTTCTTTGTTAATTTGATCATGCTGAGTACAGTGATATATACTCACAATTTTTCCATCAAGTCTAATTATTGAGTTATACATAAAACTATGCCATGTGTAGCTTATGACTTTCAGCAATATTTACACTTTATTGACGATAAAACTTTAAATTAGTATTTCAAATGAAAAATAATTCGCTGATTTATAGATTTTACTCGTATTTCGTTTTTCATCTCTTATGCAAACATATACTATATAAGGTGTTTCATAAATTAACAATTAAACTAACAATTTCATTTGAAATTTGATTTAATTTGTAAAGATAATTTATGAACACCCTATATAATTTTACTAATAATACCCTGTTGATTTAAAAAAATATGCTTAAAAGTTTTCTATCTCATCTAAATTTTCAGAGACAGATCATGTAATGTTACAATGAAAACACAATTGAATTACATTACAAAAGTATTTTACTGGAACGTAACTACAATTAAAACTTTCATGTAACAAATGCAACAATTTCTGCAAGAAAGAAGATTAAGTTATTTTGTAGGAAAAATTTGCGTGATACTCAATTTTCTTTTGTATTCGATCTCACTTTCTCATTGAAGATACCAGCAGCAGTCTCCCATCATTTCAGGATTCCATCTGCCCTGATACCATTGTTCCATTACAAAAAATATGCTGATGGAAGCGCTGTCCATACCCATTGCTAAGACTGTCCAGGTTCTCAGGAAAAAGTCTAAATAAGAGTCTAAGGAAGGGATCTTTAGCAACATTCGGCAGCCCATGTTTTTATAGTCATCAGAAGCTTTGACACTAATGGCCTCATAGTCCTCTGCCTTTGTGTTTCCCAAGAATCCTTTTACAACTACCTTGAATGATCGCGAAAGAGCTAATTTAATATTAGACAACGTATCCAAAGTTGGATCATTTAAAATTTCATGAATCTGTCGTCCAACAAAAATCCCTTCTTTCAACTTGGCGTTACTGATTTTCGAGAATTTAGCTTTGAAATAGTTGAAACCCTCTCCTTCTTTGTTTAAAGCTTTGACAAGATTTTTCATTAAGCACGGCTTGATATGTAGAAGGGGGAAATTGATTCCAATAATTCGTCTAAATAAACAGAATGATGTAATGGTGTTTTATTTAATTATTTTGGTTGTAAACGACATTATTATTTAATTATACCAAATGGCTGCCTTCTGAACCGACTGACGGATTTCTAAACCAACTGTCAAGAATATCTGAATAGCGCAATCTGGCAGTTGAAAAGGTAATATATATATATACACATCTGCCTTCTAGGTATTCTATGTCAACTGGCTGGTTAAGCCAACTGGCAGAAAGCTAGAATATATGCTTTAATTAAATAAATAGCGCAATCTGGCAACTCAGCCAGTTAAACCAACTGGTTAATTAGGAGCTTATAAGTTATAAGACAGCGAGCACTCGGCTGAAGTCACAATATGCGCTTGGCTCCTGCCAAGCGAACACTCCTCTCTCCTTCTCTTCTCTCTCTTAGGTTAGGTATACCCCTTTCGGGGGAGTGAGGCCGTCCCACCTTCTACCCCAAAGAGGTCCCCCCAGCCTGCTGGGGGAGTTCATTGCAACTTGGGGCTAACCCCTCCCCCATAGTTGCATAACCTCGTGCAACATTCCCTCTCCCCCTTTGTTGCATAACATATTGCAACATTTATCAACATTTGCAACTGCATTGCACTCTCTCCTTTTGCGCCCATACTACTTAGTTTCTTCTGAAAAAGTTATAGCCTTCAGAAGAGCCGTCCGCGAAGTACTAGTCAAAAATTAAAAAAAGATTTCTCCATGGCCTTTATTGATGGCATCACTTTCACTGCTGCGATAAGATTTTAATTCGATATGAAGAAAGGTGGTTGTTGTTGTTCACCGACCAAAGGTCGAAGTGAAATTATCTTATAAAATTTGCCTCGTCGTCGTACACTTTCAGGAAAATATTTTAAACTTCCAACGTACCATTCTAATTATTTCATATTGGAGAGCTTCTTTAGTTTGTAGCCAGTATTTTGATTTTTCTAAAGTGAAAATATACTGTCTGTAATTTAAGCAAATTTGTTACAATTAATTTTTTATCGTTCTTAAGTGTAATTTTATAGGGAACAAACTTTGTATTGCACATATTCAAAGCTTCATGAAAGCACTATAATTGTAACGTGTCAGGGTTGTTTCCCGTCTCGACGACCTTTTTTTTTTTTTTTTAGTGACCGTTCGAACAACGTTACGCTTTTAGTTTCCAGTTTGTTTGAAAGTTGTTGGATTGAATTTATGTGTAACCAAGTGGATGATCCATTATGCAGGTTATATTTCTTATTTTAACGAGCACCTCCGCTTTACTAGATAACTAAATAAAGGTTCCAGGCGTATATTTAGGACCAGGTGTATATATATATATATATATATATATATATATATATATATATATATATATATATATATATATATATATATATATATGATGTATATATATATATATATATATATGTGTGTGTGTGTGTGTGTTAACCCACTAAGATAAAGTAAGGCTCTTTCGAGTAATTACTTGTATTCCTATATTTCATCATTTTCTGAAGATAAAGTTTTATTAAGTGCTTATGTGTTGAATTTTCAATTTAGTTTCCACACACACACACACACACACACACATATATATATATATATATGTGCCTCGGTGGTGTAGTGGTTAGCGTCGCTGACTACGAATCCATCGGCCCCGGGTTCGAGACCCGACGGTAGCCGGTGCGCAGCAAAACCCAGCTGTTCATCCTTCCACACAATAAAGAAAGTGGTTGGTAGATAAATGGGTACCCTAGGTGGCCTAGTGGTTAAGACTCTGGGCTGCTGATGGGGCGTGGTTCGGATTCCACGTTAAACTGTAGGTCTAAGGTGGAATGAAAAGCTTGACCTTCGTCAGAATGAACAATTCGGGCGGAAGCTAACCAAAGGTTAACCAAAGGTGTGTGTATATATACAGGTAGGAGAAAAGTCTTTAAGAATGTTATTCAAACAAATAATTTGCTAATATAAATAAATTCCAATGATATCATTGTAGTGTATGCGATACTTTTAAAAGCAACTATACAAGGCCAGGAATTACTCTAAGCGAGGACAGGAAGGTCCTACGCCCGAGGTCCTAGCCCCAGTCAGCGCCATTTCAAGTAAGGATAGAATACAGCAATGAAGAAAAAGTATATCTTGTATCGTGGGCTATTTCTTATAATAATTGTGAAGAACGTTTGCGTTTATGTCAAGAAAAATATAATAAACCACCACCAAATGCAACCACTCCTCGATACTGGAAGCTCAAACGTTTGGAAACAGGGAGCCTGATAAAAGATCGTTGAAGAAGCAGGCCAGTAACGGCGACAGGAGACAACAACAAAGAAAATGTCCTCGTCACTTTTCAAGTCGATCCAACAAATTCAACGAGAAAAGTCTCTCAGTAATTGGGTATTTCCAAATTTTCAGTAGCAAAAATATTGAAATTACAGGGGTACCACAATTACAAACCCATTTACTCTCAGCTCTTTCCGACGGTGATTCTAATAGACGGCTGCAGTTTGCTGAAACAGAGACAGATGTTCAAAAGTGACCCAGATTTAGTTCGAAAGATCAAATTTTCAGATGAATGTGTCTTTGGTTTAACGAGTAAAGGAAACAAACACAACGTTCATTACTGGGCGAAAAAAATTCCAAAATACGATTTGGTAAACCCTTTAAAACGACTACACTAACAGTTTGGGCTTATATTGGTTATTCAGGACACGTTTTCTTTGACATATCGAGAGATACGATGGATGAAAAACGCTATTGCCAGGTATTGAGAGACAATGTTTTGCTACAATTGACTGATGGCGTTGGTAGGAATTGGTTTTATCAACATGATGTAGCGCCACCACATTATTCTGCAGCTGCCCGTGAGATTCTGGATACGAATCTTGAAGGAAGATGGCTTAGGGGGCGGGGACGAGGGTCCATCGAGTGGCCAGCCAGATCACCTGATTTAACCCTCTGTGATTTCTGACCTTAGTCTTATTTGCATGACAAACTCTACACTCCTGGTTTCATCTACCCAAATGTGAATGCCATTAGCTGCAGAATAGATGAAGAACTGAAAAGGATTCCATTCGATATGTTCAGAAAAACAATGAAGAGTTTCACAGAGAGAATCCACAAATGTATCATAGCTGATGGAGAACTCTTTGAAGATTAAATTATGTACAATTTAACAAAATATCTGGATGAATAAAATGCTTATAGACTTTGTTTGATGTGTGTCATCATTTGAACACTTATCTGTATAATGTTGTTAACTAAATAGTCTAAGTATAAAATCCTTAAAGACTTTTCTCCCACCCTGTGTATTAAGGTGTGTCACTTTTGGACTTTTTTGAAAAGTTATGGTGCTTACCTCTTATATTATGACAAATTGACAAAAAACTATGAATAAACCAAAACAAAGGCAATCGGGTAATATTTAAGGCCCCCGCCCCCCATTTGAAAAATAAGCCCCCTATTCACACAAAAAATGGTGATTTTTTGAGATATTTTTGGCCATAGTTTCCTTACTAATCATCATATTTCAAAGATTTTGCTACCAAAATGTT
The DNA here is from genome assembly GCA_023014485.1 of Bathynomus jamesi. Classification (NCBI taxonomy): domain Eukaryota; kingdom Metazoa; phylum Arthropoda; class Malacostraca; order Isopoda; family Cirolanidae; genus Bathynomus; species Bathynomus jamesi. Next base: position 784,238 of record JAJOZX010001823.1, on the reverse strand, counting down.
GAGAATAATAATGCGCTTCAATCTGAATAGTTTTTTATTAACGTTTGAATTGAATTTATTAAATTTTTTATATCTCTTTGGTCATTTTGATGCATTTTCTAAGAGAAAAATGCTGCTGTTTTATATCTTTGGAAGATCTGAACTGCAATAAAATATTATCTTATATACTTTGGACGTCACCGCCATCCATAGAGCATCATCCCAATGCAGCTCTGCGGCGATGGGCTTTGAAAATATAAATAAAAAAAGTAGATGGGCTTAAATAAGCAACACTCTTTTGGTTTAGAGTTTCAAAGTGGGAACAACTTTGCACATGTTTCGTAGATTAAAATTAGTAAATTTTGCAAAAAAAAAAAATGACAACTGTAGACTTAAATTTTTATTAATCTACATAAAAAAATCTGGAAAGCCCCATCGTTTTTTTTTATTTTTTATTATGAAATACAAACACAAAACAATTTTAATTAAATAGAAACAAAGTGCTATTCTTGAAATTATAATGAAAAATTGTAAATGAAATGAAATTGTAAATGGAAAGAAATTACAAATTCAAGAGACCTTGTTTGGAAAACTTTGGGAAAACACGCCTGTTTTCCTCTACAACTTGAAGCAATGCCTGAAATTCACCTTCATCCCTACATGAGCCATTAAGGATCTTCAAACGTAGCAAAATATAGTAAGGAATATTAGTCACGTGATTTGAGCCTCAGAAACAACGATATTAATTACAATCAAAGCGATCAAAGTAAACTTTTCTGTTCAAATGAAATCTGAGGACTTGATTTCAAATTGTAAATTAAATTAAAAAACATACTTCCTACTATTATATATATATATATATATATATATATATATATATATATATATATAAAAGCAGCAGAGGGATGGCAGACCGGCTGCTTTATTTGCCAAGAAACCCTTATGATAATGGCGCATACCGCGTACGGGCGAACCGACGCGCGACGTCCCTTCCCTTCCTGGTCCACAGGAGGGAGGTGACAAACGGGAAGAACCTGGAGTCGAAGACGCTATCTGGGGGACCCGATCCGGCTTCTAAGCCGGATGGGACATAAGTAAAGTAAGTAAGTAAAGATGAATGTCGTGAGAAAGCAAAAATTCTGAACAAATTACTCGAACCCAGTGCTTCTCAACCGGGTGAGTGAAAATTGTGAAAGAAAAATGTACACTTTATTTTGTTGAAGCAACTGTTGAATATTAGACATTAAAAGCATTGAATATTTTCTTCTTCCAGAATAAATAATAATTTTCATGTTGTAGTGTGTAGTGTGATAACTAAAAATAAACAATGATAATGAATATATGAGATGTGATGTGCAGCAGGACCGAGGAGGGGAAGTGACATTGAGTGGAGAGCGTGTTAAGACGGTGGAGTATTTTAAATACTTGGGGTCAACAGTGGATGCAGAGGGGGGAGCAGAGAGAGAGATAAACTGTAGAATACAGTCGGGGTGGAAGAACTGGAGAGACGTATGAGGGGTGCTCTGTGATAGGAGGGTCCCAGTGAAACTGAAGGGAAAGGTATTCAAAACAGTGGTGAGGCCGGCAATGTTGTATGGAATGGAGACTGTGCCAAGGAAGAAGAGCAATGAAAGAAAAAATCGATGTGGCTGAAATGAAGATGTTGAGATGGATGTGTGGAGTGACGAGGAGGGATAGGGTCAGAAATGAGCATATAAGAGGAACAGTGAAGGTGGCGGAAGCATCTAAGAAGGTGCAGGAGGCCAGGCTGAGGTGGTATGGACACGTCAGGAGAAGAGAGGAGTATGTGGGGCGCAGAGTGCTGGAGATGAAGTTGCCGGGACGGAGAAGAAGAGGAAGACCGAAGACGAGATGGAGGGACTGTGTGGTGGCGGACATCAGGGAGAAGGACTTGGAGGAGGACGTGGTATACGACAGAGGAGTGGAGAAGACGAACCAAAAACAGCGACCCCATGTAAAGATGGGATAATAAGCTGCGGAAGAAGAAGAAGAAGAATGAACACTGAAAATTAAAAAGATTACTTTTTCCACTGTATTCGAAGTAGGGTGAGTGAGTTTTTAAAAAAAAAGTGTTTAGGGTGAATGATGTCGGAAAGGTTGAGAAGGACTGCTCTAACTTAACCTAATCTACCTAACCTAACCTACCAAACTCAACCTAACCTAACTTACAAAAACACACTTACATGTGGTTGCATGCTCTATTAAAAGTCTAATAAGCAATTTATTTTTTAAAAATAAAACAAAAAACTTGTCCACTATTGTTAACTTTAGCCGCATTTGAACCTGATAACACAAAACGGTACTTTTCCGTTATACCCCCCCCGCAAATGGTAAGATTTTACTATATGAATACAATGTTTATTAATATAATGAAAATATCAACTTAACCCAACCAGTCGTTCCCCTAGTCAAAACGTCGATTGGTTAGGTTAAGTTGTGATATTTTCACTAATATATAAATAAACATTGTATTCATATAGTAAAAACTTACCATTTGCGGCGGTATAACGGAATAGTACCCACAAAACAACTAAATATGAGTTTACATAGAGTATACTAATCCTTTGAGCGAAAATGTTTTATACTTCAGAATTACTGCACTTGTATCTTATATGGTGTGGAGCACCTGGTCAAGTGGCTCTGGTCGCTATAGGCTACACCAGACTCTGTTGTAGCCTATAGTTTTAACAGTGTTTAAGTTCAGTAGGATCCCTTCATTTGCTACATAGAATTTACTACTCTTGCAATTTACAATTTCTTGTTTTACTACTTATACGAGTACAAACGCAGATGTTCGAAGAGATCGTAAAATAGCAGTTGATTTTTTCAGATATTCTAAAAAAAATTTCAATAATATTTTGCGCCACAAAGTGAACAGAAAATTAACACGTCACTTAATTAAGAGCCCAAATATTCAAGAGAAGTTACATTTGAACTTAAAATATCCAAAGGACCCTAAAGCGGGTGTAGAAAAATGACAGTTTAGCTACTCAGAGAAGAAAACCTTGGCTTAAAGAATAACTGCTGTAGGGGCAGGAGAGCATTAATCAGGCATTTTCCTTGACAAATCGTCTTAAGATAACTCGAAATATATATGCAACCATTCAGGCAGCTTATGGAATGTCTATAAGTACGCCCATTATGAAAAGAATGTTTCAAGAACCTGAGTCGCAAGGAAATTTAGTTGTCAGAGAGCAGTATATCATCAGTGATGAGAATAAGAAATGGAGGATTCAATTTTCAAAAGAACATCACAAGTAACTTGACGAAAGGAAAAATGTTCTGCGGAAGAATGGGACCAAAATTTAGCATTCTGGTTATGAGTGACGATATAACTATGAAAAGTTTCACTATAGCTCTATCAGTAAGGTTGAAGCATGGTGATGGTTCTATAATGGTTTGAGGTTGCTTCAGTCACTTGGAATTTGAGTAAAATAAAATACCAGAGACCTGTGGTTTAGGAAGCAGACACAACTGAGTAGATTCGCTAAATTCGAAGATTTACTGATATACAGTATACACACACACAGTATATATATATTAGGCCTGTGCAATTAATCGAAAATGTTGATTCGGGTCGATTCAATAAAAGAATAAAAACCCGACCCGACTTAGAGTTAAAAATTTCGATTCTTTGATTCGCTAACTGTAACCTGCCGAGACGATAAGCACTACCCTAAAACTATGGAATGTCGAAATCGTGGAATAACAATTGAAAAAATAAGTGTATATATATATATATAATATATATTATATATATATATATATATATATATATATATTATATTATATATAATATAATATCGTTATAAAATAGTTGGATATTTGAGAGATTACGCTTTTATAAAGATCTGAGTGCGCTCAATGCGCATGGTCAGCTTTTGATTTTGTGATGTCACAGAATCACGTGCGCGCGCCTTGCGGTGTGACAAATTTGGACCAGTTCTTTGGGTTCAGTTGTTTATTACGCTTTTCAGTATGTTGTTGCTGGTGCATGTATGTTGTTCTGTTGGTGCTGGTGCATGTAAATTGTAAAGTATAGGTGAGTGCAGTGCACAGTCGCAGTCGAATCGAATCGAATCGAGAATCGAAAACAAGTGGCCGAATCGAATCGAAATCGAATCGAAATAAAAATATCTGAATCGCACACCCTTAATATATTATATATATATATATATATATATATATATATATATATATATATATTATAGGGTGGGCCGAAAGTCTGGATCCATAGGAAAATATTTATTTTAATACATAAATTACAACAAATGGTAAATACTTAAAATGAATATCAACTATGTCTATCAACATGATGGTGCTCCTTGTCACTATTCCAAAATTGTTCAGGATTATCTAAATGGACGTTTTCCAAATCGCTGGATCGGACGCGGAAGCAACAGACCTTGTGAAGCGAGATGACCAGATTTAACCCCTTTAGATTTCTTTGCATGGGGCTTTATCGAGTCGCACGTCTATCAGACGAAGATTACGAGTCTTGAAAACTTACGTACACGTATACGAACTGCTGCAGATAACATAACCCCGCAAATGCTCCAGAATGTGTTTAGAAATGCTGCGGAACGATTTGAGCTGTGCAGGGATACTGATGGGCGTCACGTCGAATCCTACTCTTAATTATTTAATAAATGTTACCACTTTATCATTTTATGATTGAATTCCATATAATTTCCAAGTGCTTCACAAAAATAGATCCTGACTTTATGTACACCCTGTATATAAAGCGCGCGCGTATGTTAGTTTCATCCATATTTTCTTCACGTGGGACCTTTTCCAGTTTGTGTACCGTTCTTCAGTTAGCCTTCTTCAGTTAGCTTTATAAGGCTATTAACTTTTTATTAATAATCATTGCATTTTGAATATGAGAAATTTAATTTATTTAATTTAACAGCTATGAACATAAAGAAAAAGGATCACCTGAAGATCAGGGCCCCAAGTCAAGGGCGTACAGTTGACCTAACGATTGGTTAGGTTAGGTTGTAATATTTTCGTTAGCCTTATAATGCTAATTAAAGAATGCTGGAGGCCCTCATCTTCAGGTGATCCAACAAAAAATATTTGTCTATCATTATTATTGGTCATACCTAACCTAACTTAACCTAACCTAACCTAACCTAACCTAACCTAACCTCGTTGGTGCCCACAGAACGGAAAAGCCCCTAAAATTGTTTTAAATTCATATTTGGTTTTTAATCTTCTATATAAATAAGAGTGAAATGGACGATGTCTGTCTGTCTGTCCCGAATTTTCTCAGCTCCCACTGGACGGATCAAGCCCAACCTTGGCAGGCTTACAATACGTGACCCTACACGTAACATAGGCTATCAAAATTTCGATACACTACAACATATATATATATATATATATATATATATGAAAATTATTTCACGAAAGTAACACGTGAAAAATATTTATGATGAATAAAACCACGAAGGAAAGGAAACAAAAAGGTGCTCAAGCGCTTTCGTCTAATGACATCCTCAGGAACACTGAAGTACATAAAAGGTTACGGCCTATATATAGGTTACAGAAAGAAAAAAAAAAATAAATAACAAACATACACACAAACATATATATATATATATATATATATATATTATATATATATATTATATATACACATACATATCTACACACATACATATATATATATATACATATATATATATACATACATATCTACACACATACATATATATATATATATGCAATAAACGGAGAAGTAAAAATAAAAATTACAAATTAAAAATTAGAGGATTAACAAAGAGGCAGACAGATTTGTAAGGAAAAATATCGATTTTTAGCACAAGATCAAATAAATTATAAAAATACAAATTTATACTGGAAATCTGCCCGGGTTTTAACACTTTGCCTTTTAGAGTCAAGTTTCGATATATATAAAAATAAAATGAAGATTAAAAGTTAATAAAGTAGCGTACAAGTTTACCAAAGATTTAGCGTCCTACCCTTTTTATCTAAATTTGTTTTGAAGGAATTCAAAACAAGAGGATCGAGTTGAAAAAGAACTTTGCTTATGTTGAAGTTATTTGAAAGTTGGATAATGGCAGACTCAAGAATATTTCTATTGACAATGTTGCTAGAATGAAATAAAACTGAAGCATTATTCCAATCAATACAGTGGGATAACTCTGACAAATGGACAAAAAGAGCACTGGACAACTGTCCTGTTCTAACGGAATATTGATGCTGTTTTATACGTGTGTGCAAATCCTTTCCCGTCTGACCTATGTAAAAGGAATCGCATTGTTTACACCCAATTTTATAGATAATGCCTGAATTATTGGTAGGGCTATTTTTTACTATGATATTTTTCACAATATTGTTATATGAAAATACTACATTAATATCCAAAAGTTTAAGTACATTAGCAATGCCTAAAAAGCCCGGGAAAAATGGAAGTACTAAAATATTTTTTGACAAAGTACGAGTGTTATTATTGACACGATAGAAAGTTCGTTTTGCCTTGTTGAGACAAGATTCCATAAACGCAGATGGGTAACACAGATCAATTCCAATACCGTTGATTTTTTCCAATTCGGCATCGATGTATTCCGGACTGGCGATCCTAAGGGCGCGGAGAAACATTGATGAAAAAATGGCCTTCTTAGTGGGGGTGTCATGTACTGAGTAAAAGTGTACGTAGGACAAATTGTTTCTTGTTTTCCGATAGATACTAAACTTAAAACCTGGGCTTTCCCTATGTACCCGCACATCCAAAAATGGGATTGAATTGTCTTGTTCCACTTCTAAAGTAAACTTAATGGAGGGGACTTCATCATTTAACTGAAGGAGGAAGTTATCCAGGTCACGATTCATGGGCCAGATACACAAAATATCGTCGACGTACCGCAACCAAGGGATGCAAACCCCCAGGATTCTCGGAATGTAAGTAATTTCGAAAAACTCCATATAAATATTGGAGAGGAGGGGCGATAAGGGGTTGCCCATGGCCATCCCAAACACTTGTTGATAATACTCGTTATTGAAAGTGAATTTACAGTCTTTGATGCAAAGCTTAATAAGTTCCAAAACAATGTGTGAAGGTAGTGGCAGGTCATACTTATGTAATTCTTGGGAGAGAAAGTCAAGCATATCATCAATCGGCACTTTTGTAAACAATGAACAAACGTCAAAACTGATCAATCTATCGTTAGTTTCAGTACGTGCATTATTCAATTTTTCAGTAAGATCCATGGAATTTTTTACATGTGAATCAGAGATAGTTCCGAGAATGGGGGACAAGACTTTGACAAGCCATTTGGAGAGTTTATAAGTAATAGAGCCCACCGAGCTAATAATAGGGCGCATAGGGTTGCCAGGTTTGTGGGTTTTAATAAGACCGTAAAGGTAGGGCAGAGAAGGTGAAGTGGACATGAAAAGCGGAATTAAGTCCTTATGATCTTTGAGAATGCGTTTCAAGCCACTATTAAATGATTTGATGACGTCATCCTGCGGGTTCTTCCTAAGTTTGCTGTATGTGGCGGGGTCCTGGAGAAGCTCGTTCATCTTTCCGATGTAGTCCACTTTGTCCATAATAACTATGGTGTTAGCCTTGTCTGCTTTAGTAAATGGAGCTCCCCATCTTTTTTTAATTGTGAAAGGCCATCGCGAAAACGTTTAGGAAAGTTATCTTCGTAATTACCATTCGCCGCACTATAAACGAGGCCTTTAACTATGTTAAACAAATACTGAGGGAGATTACACTGTTTTTCAAACACGCGAGACTGTAACAAATTTGTAAAGCCGAAGGTTTTTTAACAATAAAAAAGGACATACCATATCCAAGGGCACTTTTTGCATCGTCACTAATGTTTTTCGAAGAAAGGTTCAAAACACACTTTGAGCTTGCTTTTTTACTCCACTGACTATTTCGAATGAGACTTTTAATTTTCCGATCCAAAATGTTACGAAGTGAAGTAGTTCTCCGACGCAACTCGTTGTAAATTTCATTAAACAAAGGTTGGATCCACGGTTGGGGAATAACGGTTACAAAATTATGTTTGGCGATGTTTAAATTTTTGAAGGCGGACCACTCATTTTGTCTGGTGACTTCAATATGTTTCTTTAAAATTAATCTGCTGAAGTTGTTGAACGGATGGTCGTCAATTTGTCTGAGGCGAATCGGAAGCAGGGATTTGGGAAGAACTTGCTCCTCTAGACAGTTAGTAAGAAACTTTCGTCGGATACGAATTGCATGGCCCTTCATTAATGTAGAAGAAAACACGGACACAAACGGAGACAAGAGATGGAACAGCAAGCCGAAGGAACGCGTGGTGTTCATTATATGAAAATTATTTCACGAAAGTAACACGTGAAAAATATTTATGATGAATAAAACCACGAAGGAAAGGAAATACAAAAAGGTGCTCAAGCGCTTTCGTCTAATGACATCCTCAGGAACACTGAAGTACATAAAAGGTTACGGCCTATATATAGGTTACAGAAAGAAAAAAAAAATAAATAAATAACATACATACACAAACATATATATAATATATATATATATATATATATACATATATACATACATATCTACACACATACATATATATATATATATATATGCAATAAACGGAGAAGTAAAAATAAAAATTAAAAATTAAAAATTAAAAATTAGAGGATTAACAAAGAGGCAAACAGATTTGTAAGGAAAAATATCGATTTTAGCACAAGATCAAATGAATTATGAAAATACAAATTTATACTGGAAATCTGCCCGGGTTTTAACACTTTGCCTTTTAGAGTCGTTTCGATATATATAAAAATAAAATGAAGATTAAAAGTTAATAAAGTAGCGTACAAGTTTACCAAAGATTTAGCGTCCTACCTTTTTATCTAAATTTGTTTTGAAAGAATTCAAAACAACAGGATCGAGTTGAAAAAGACCTTTGCTTATGTTGAAGTTATTTGAAAGTTGGATAATGGCAGACTCAAGAATATTTCTATTGACAATGTTGCTAGAATGAAATAAAACTGCAGCATTATTCCAATCAATACAGTGGGATAACTCTGACAAATGGACAAAAAGAGCACTGGACATTTATAGGGTGGAGCGAAAAATACTTTTTTCTAGTATGAAGTTTTAATAGTGATTAAAAGTTGCATTTAGTGGACGGTATATACCTGCCAAAATATGAGTTCATTTTTTTAATATTTTAAGCTGCCACCAGGGGGCTAAACTTAACACAATTTTGGGTAAAAAGGAAAAAAATGCTTCTATTTTAGGTTTGTCAAACTATTATAAAATTTTATCTTAGAATTATCTAATAGTTTGATTAAGATTCTTAAATGATAAGAATTCGTTTTGTAAAAATGCCTTTTCATATGCTTAATATCTTCAGCTGCCACAAGAGGGCTGAACTTAACTTAAAAATGACAATTAAGTATGATTCTGTATTTACTTGAAAAAGGGAACAGTAATAAATTAGGATGTCTCTCCTCCTTTATACTGGCTTGAGACAGTTAAGAAACGTTATTTCGTGCCTTAGCGGAGTTACCACCCTTTCCCCAACCAACCTCCCTCTAGAAAGGGTTCTTGCTGAAGACTATTTAGTAATTTGCTTTTGTGTCAAATTTTGGCTGTTTTTTCCTTGATTCTAATGGAGACGAATCCAACCGTCCTGTTTGTAGGTCCGCAGACTGATCCAGCAGCGTCTGTAACGAGCTTGACGCATCTCTCTACGGCTTGTGTATTTCATGGAAACTGAAATAATTCTGAATGAAGAGTAGTACCATGTTTGATGCATGATTCAATATCATCAAGAGAAACTCCTTTGGTTATCGGTGGTTCTGCTATCTGAAAATCTTGCCACATTATGAGATCTGTATAGTCTTTGGCCTAAAAATTTATTTCTGGCACCTTAAAATACCTGATAACATCTGTTTCTTGAATGCATGCCCTTGCTTTTATGATACGCCTAAATCCCAACTGACGCACATGCTCCCTTTCATCAGCTATCATTGCAATGAGAATGTTTTCTTGATTTGCGTAATATGCATTTCGCTGAATGACTGAGTCATGTACTCTCCTAAGCTCTTCACGGAGATACCGGCTTCTTGCAATCATATGCCACATATGTTTAGCACCATATTGGCATAATGGTTTACGCTTTATCTGAAACCACATTGGTGCGTATACCCTAACAATGAAAGTAGCTAATTCTTGTAAATTGCCTGAAGGATTCTCTGTGCTTGCATATAACCGCAGAGTCCTGTTTGCTGTGGTGAGCCACCTTGAATGTGATATATTGCCTGGACTCTTATGACTAAGACTCTTTGAGAATGTTCCACTTGATATAGCCTTGTGAATTTCAAGAAGGTATTTCTGGTCAGTACTTATGTCATCTACATCAACTTCACACATGTCCTCTTGAATTTCAATGGGTTTGAAGTTAACTATGGGAAGCTTTTCACAGTCTGAAAGTGCTCGGCCAATTTCTCCTGAAAATGCTCTTGGTCCAGTAGTGGTACCATCCAAGTGATGAAACAGATGGCGCAATGGAAGTTCATTAAGGTGTAAAAGGCATATCAGCCACTGCAATGGCTTATTAAAGGCTTCTTCCAGTAATCTTATTGTGCCTCCAATACTACCAGTGTTAACCACTGTCGAATCACAGCCAACTGCAACGATGTTCCCTATATCAACATTCCTTTCTTTCAAGCAATTCACTAGCGCTGTGCAAATGTATTTAGCTTTGCCACTGGAAGGTGTCACATGTGCAAAGTACAGAGAGTGTGGTTCAGATATTATACTGATATGCTCTTCGCGTTTGGTTCTTTGGTGGTTAGAGCCATCACTCTCCTGGACTTGAATCATTGTTTTATCCTTTCTGCCATCAAAGTATAATCCCCGCATGGTTTTTGGCTCTCCTATCTGTTGTAGTTCCTTTCTCTGTTTTTGTCTTTCACGTCTTAGCTTACTTCTGTCTATAATATTCCCTTTGTCTTCGGGAGTAACAATTTTAAGATCTGCCAATACTGCAGAAGCAATAGCAGCCCCAGCTCTGTCCGACATTTTAAATCTATCACAAGTAATTGCTAATGAAGGCAGTGGCTCACGCATCTGTTGTTCTGATATTACATATTGAGTCGAGGTTGTATCTTCCTCATTATCTTCAGATATCTCTTCTAGTTGTTGAAGTTCACTTGTCTCTGTTTCGATTTGTAAGTTGGACGTATTGGTTATAGCAGCACTAGTTGTTTGTGAGGATTCCAGACGTGCTTTTTCCATTTCCTTTCGATGTTCTCTTGCTTGTAATCGTCTTGTGTGTGCATGTCAATGCTTCCTATCACCATTATTCTGCGTGTTCGTTGGTCATTTAAAAAATCCTGCTCTTTTGGAGGGACTTTCTTACTCTTTTCACATGAGCATCTCCTAAACTCCTTACATTTGCAGGTGCAGATGTCAAACAAAGTGCATTTTGAAGAGTTTTCAAATTCTTCAAGCTGATTTTTGTACTTAGGCTGATCCTTGCGTGACTTGTATGGCTTTAATAAGGACCTGTATTTATCATGGTACACTCGCATCATCTGTAAAACGCGTGTATGTGAAACTATTGGCAAAGAGGCCTTCTTCCAAATATTTTCTACCTTTTTGGAAACTGCCTCTGCTATTTCAGAAAATGAAGGCTCCTTGTTATTCATCTGCTCCTTCACTAAATGTTTTGTGAACAGGTAATCTTTCATAATGCAGTTATAAGTTGGTAGTTGCATATCACTCATCTCACAAGGTACTTCAAATATGGCACACTTCATATGTTCTCTAGTGAAATGTTTATATTTAGTATTTGATGCCATAATATTTTTAAGAAAAATTCACAATCACAAAATATCCTGTAACATCAAAACATTATATAATTAATATATATAATATATTTTATAAGTATATATAATATATTATATAAATATATAATATATTATATAAATAAACTAAAATTATATAATACATTATAACAAGCATTTTATAATAAAATCATATTATCTCTATATAAATCACTTTAAAATAAAGTTTTATAATATTCCGATCATATTAAAAAACTCTCCGATCAACTGAGCGACTAGGCCTACTACCTAAGAAGACAAGTGTTAACACACTGTTCTAATGACTCAGAGAAAGAAATTCCTTCACACCAAAACCCTCCCCCACAACCCTCCCCAAACCCTCCCCCACAACATTCAGTGTAGTCTCAACATGACTCAGTTACTCTAAATTGTGTTAACTTCAGCTCTCTTGTGGCAGCAGAAGATATTAAGCATATGAAAAGGCATTTTTACAAAACGAATTCCTATAATTTAAGAATCTTAATCAAACTATTAGATAATTCTAAGATAAACTTTTATAATAGTTTGACAAACCTAAAATAGAAGCATTTTTTTTCCTTTTTACACAAAATTGTGTTAAATTTAGCGCCCTGGTGGCAGCTGAAAATTTTAAACAAATCAACTCATATTTTGGCAGGCATTTTTCGTCCACTAAATGCAACTTATAATCACTATTAGAACTTCATACTAGAAAAAAAGTATTTTTCGCTCCACCCTACTGGACAACTGTCCTGTTCTAACGGAATATTGATGCTGTTTTATACGTGTGTGCAAATCCTTTCCCGTCTGACCTATGTAAAAGGAATCACATTGTTTACACCCAATTTTATAGATAATGCCTGAATTATTGGTAGGGCTAGTTTTCACTATGATATTTTTCACAATATTGTTATATGAAAATACTACATTAATATCCAAAAGTTTAAGTACATTAGCAATGCCTAAAAAGCCCGGGAAAAATGGAAGTACTAAAATATTTTTTGACAAAGTACGAGTGTTATTATTGACACGATAGAAAGTTCGTTTTGCCTTGTTGAGACAAGATTCCATAAACGCAGATGGGTAACACAGATCACTTCCAATACCGTTGATTTTTTCCAATTCGGCATCGATGTATTCCGGACTGGCGATCCTAATGGCGCGGAGAAACATTGATGAAAAAATGGCCTTCTTAGTGGGGGTGTCATGTCCCGAGTAAAAGTGTACGTAGGACAAATTGTTTGTTGTTTTCCGATAGATACTAAACTTAAAACCTGGGCTTTCACTATGTACCCGCACATCCAAAAATGGGATTGAATTGTCTTGTTCCACTTCTAAAGTAAACTTAATGGAGGGGACTTGATCATTTAACTGAAGGAGGAAGTTATCCAGGTCACGATTCATGGGCCAGATACACAAAATATCGTCGACGTACCGCAACCAAGGGATGCCAACACCCAGGATTCTCGGAATGTAAGTAATTTCGAAAAACTCCATATAAATTTTGGAGAGGAGGGGCGATAAGGGGTTGCCCATGGCCATCCCAAACACTTGTTGATAATACTCGTTATTGAAAGTGAATTTAGAGTCTTTGATGCAAAGCTTAATAAGTTCCAAAACAATGTGTGAAGGTAGTGGCAGGTCATACTTATGTAATTCTTGGGAGAGAAAGTCAAGCATATCATCAATCGGCACTTTTGTAAACAATGAACAAACGTCAAAACATCAATCTATCGTTAGTTTCAGTACGTGCATTATTCAATTTTTCAGTAAGATCCATGGAATTTTTTACATGTGAATCAGAGATAGTTCCGAGAATGGAGGACAAGACTTTGACAAGCCATTTGGAGAGTTTATAAGTAATAGAGCCCACCGAGCTAATAATAGGGCGCATAGGGTTGCCAGGTTTGTGGGTTTTAATAAGACCGTAAAGGTAGGGCAGGAAGGTGAAGTGGACATGAAAAGCGGAATTAAGTCCTTATGATCTTTGAGAATGCGTTTCAAGCCACTATTAAATGATTTGATGACGTCATCCTGCGGGTTCTTCCTAAGTTTGCTGTATGTGGCGGGGTCCTGGAGAAGCTCGTTCATCTTTCCGATGTAGTCCACTTTGTCCATAATAACTATGGTGTTAGCCTTGTCTGCTTTAGTAATATGGAGCTCCCCATCTTTTTTTAATTGTGAGAGGCCATCGCGAAAACGTTTAGGAAAGTTATCTTCGTAATTACCATTCGCCGCACTATAAACGAGGCCTTTAACTATGTTAAACAAATACTGAGGGAGATTACACTGTTTTTCAAAACACGCGAGACTGTAACAAATTTGTAAAGCCGAAGGTTTTTTAACAATAAAAAAGGACATACCATATCCAAGGGCACTTTTTGCATCGTCACTAATGTTTTTCGAAGAAAGGTTCAAAACACACTTTGAGCTTGCTTTTTTTTACTCCACTGACTATTTCGAATGAGACTTTTAATTTTCCGATCCAAAATGTTACGAAGTGAAGTAGTTCTCCGACGCAACTCGTTGTAAATTTCATCGCCAGTCGGGAATACATCGATGCCGAATTGGAAAAAATCAACGGTATTGGAAGTGATCTGTGTTACCCATCTGCGTTTATGGAATCTTGTCTCAACAAGGCAAAACGAACTTTCTATCGTGTCAATAATAACACTCGTACTTTGTCAAAAAATATTTTAGTATTTCCATTTTTCCCAGGCTTTTTAGGCATTGCTAATGTACTTAAACTTTTGGATATTAATGTAGTATTTTCATATAACAATATTGTGAAAAATATCATAGTAAAAAATAGCCCTACCAATAATTCAGGCATTATCTATAAAATTGGGTGTAAACAATGTGATTCCTTTTACATAGGTCAGACGGGAAAGGATTTGCACACACGTATAAAACAGCATCAATATTCCGTTAGAACAGGACAGTTGTCCAGTGCTCTTTTTGTCCATTTGTCAGAGTTATCCCACTGTATTGATTGGAATAATGCTTCAGTTTTATTTCATTCTAGCAACATTGTCAATAGAAATATTCTTGAGTCTGCCATTATCCAACTTTCAAATAACTTCAACATAAGCAAAGGTCTTTTTCAACTCGATCCTGTTGTTTTGAATTCCTTCAAAACAAATTTAGATAAAAAGGGTAGGACGCTAAATCTTTGGTAAACTTGTACGCTACTTTATTAACTTTTAATCTTCATTTTATTTTTATATATATCGAAACTTGACTCTAAAAGGCAAAGTGTTAAAACCCGGGCAGATTTCCAGTATAAATTTGTATTTTTATAATTCATTTGATCTTGTGCTAAAAATCGATATTTTTCCTTACAAATCTGTTGCCTCTTTGTTAATCCTCTAATTTTTAATTTTTATTTTTACTTCTCCGTTTATTGCATAATATATATATATATAATATATATATATATATATGTATGTGTGTAGATATATATATATATATATAATATATATGTTTGTGTGTATGTATGTTATTTATTTATTTTTTTTCTTTCTGTAACCTATATATAGGCCGTAACCTTTTATGTACTTCAGTGTTCCTGAGGATGTCATTAGACGAAAGCGCTTGAGCACCTTTTTGTGTTTCCTTTCCTTCGTGGTTTTATTCATCATAAATATTTTTCACGTGTTACTTTCGTGAAATAATTTTCATATAATGAACACCACGCGTTCCTTCGGCTTGCTGTTCCCTCTCTTGTCTCCGTTTGTGTCCGTGTTTTCTTCTACATTAATGAAGGGGCATGCAATTCGTATCCGACGAAAGTTTCTTACTAACTGTCTAGAGGAGCAAGTTCTTCCCAAATCCCTGCTTCCGATTCGCCTCAGACAAATTGACGACCATCCGTTCAACAACTTCAGCAGATTAATTTTAAAGAAACATATTGAAGTCACCAGACAAAATGAGTGGTCCGCCTTCAAAAATTTAAACATCGCCAAACATAATTTTGTAACCGTTATTCCCCAACCGTGGATCCAACCTTTGTTTGATGAAATTTACAACGAGTTGCGTCGGAGAACTACTTCACTTCGTAACATTTTGGATCGGAAAATTAAAAGTCTCATTCGAAATAGTCAGTGGAGTAAAAAAGCAAGCTCAAAGTGTGTTTTGAACCTTTCTTCGAAAAACATTAGTGACGATGCAAAAAGTGCCCTTGGATATGGTATGTCCTTTTTTATTGTTGAAAAACCTTCGGCTTTACAAATTTGTTACAGTCTCGCGTGTTTTGAAAAACAGTGTAATCTCCCTTAGTATTTGTTTAACATAGTTAAAGGCCTCGTTTATAGTGCGGCGAATGGTAATTACGAAGATACCTTTCCTAAACGTTTTCGCGATGGCCTCTCACAATTAAAAAAAGATTGGGAGCTCCATATTACTAAAGCAGACAAGGCTAACACCATAGTTATTATGGACAAAGTGGACTACATCGGAAAGATGAACGAGCTTCTCCAGGACCCCGCCACATACAGCAAACTTAGGAAGAACCCGCAGGATGACGTCATCAAAATTTAATAGTGGCTTGAAACGCATTCTCAAAGATCATAAGGACTTAATTCCGCTTTTCATGTCCACTTCACCTTCTCTGCCCTACCTTTACGGTCTTATTAAAACCCACAAACCTGGCAACCCTATGCGCCCTATTATTAGCTCGGTGGGCTCTATTACTTATAAACTCTCCAAATGGCTTGTCAAAGTCTTGTCCCCCATTCTCGGAACTATCTCTGATTCACATGTAAAAAATTCCATGGATCTTACTGAAAAATTGAATAATGCACGTACTGAAACTAACGATAGATTGATCAGTTTTGACGTTTGTTCATTGTTTACAAAAGTGCCGATTGATGATATGCTTGACTTTCTCTCCCAAGAA
>JAJOZX010001823.1:740000-762500 GCA_023014485.1 Bathynomus jamesi | reverse complement strand
CCTTAAACAATAATTAAGGTTATCTTCAACATTGATTTATATATATATATATAAATCAATTAAGGCTTGTAAATACAGGAGGCTCGTATTTCATCAACTAGCGAGGAATTTTGAATCTCGCACGCAAGGTTTTCAGATTTAATTCAATATCAATTAGTTTTATGTAGTGCATACTGAAAATATACTGTATATAATTTGACCTTGGTTTTGCTTTCACCAGAATTGATCATTCTGACGAAGCTCAAGCTTGTCACTCTACCTTAAAGCTACAGTTTAACGTGGAATTCGAACCACGCCCCACCAGTAGCCCAACGTCTTAACCACTAGGCTACTCAGGGTACCCATGTATTTACCAACCAATTTTTTTTATTGTGTTGAAGGATGAATAGTTGGGTTTTGCTGCACGCCGCCTACCATCACCGGGACTCGATCCCGTGTCCGATGGACTCGTAGTCAGCGACGCTAACCACTACACCACTAACCACTACACTATACAGTATATATATATATGCGCCTGGGTGGTGTAGTGGTTAGCGTCGCTAACTACGAATCCATCGGCCCCGGGTTCGAGACCCGGTGACGGCACCCGGCGCGCAGCAAAACCCAGCTGTTCATCCTTCCACACAATAAATAAAGTGGTTGGTAGATAAATGGGTACCCTGGGTGGCCTAGTGGTTAAGACGCTGGGCTGCTGGTCGGGCGTGGTTCGGATTCCACGTTAAACTGTAGGTCTAAGGTGGAGTGACAAGCTTGAGCTTCGTCAGAATGAACAATTCCGGCGGAAGCTAACCAAAGGTTATATAAGGTACACCGTAAGTTTGTTTCCTCTCCAAGGTAGCATAAATTTATTTGCATCAATCACAGTCACACTCGCACTGCCTTAGGCTTGCTCTACACAAACTGGACTAAAAACTACACGTATTCGCATCTCAAACCGTCTATATAGGTCTGTATTTTGTTTAGAATAATATATATAGACTCAACACGGAAAAAATTTGTTTGTAAACTTAAACTGAATAGAATTTAAGGAAGACTTTGTCTTACGGTAAAATAACCTCCAAAACAACCAAACTCAGAATAAAATTCGAAAAAAACTTTTGATACCTTACCTTTTCCTTATTTTGCATCACGATTTCGATATTTCTTCAGTTTACTTCTTTATAATCCAGTTTAGTCCCTCATTCCTGCAAGTATCATTGAGTTTTTTTCCACCACCATTCCCGTTGTTACCGCTACTCTCCTTAACATTATTATCCTTACTATCATTAGCACCATTATTATTATTATTATTATTAATAATAATATTTAATTTAAAATTATGTAACATCTTGTAACAGTTTGTAAACTTTAAATAAAATAAATAGTCCAGTTTCACAGTTATTTATGTCATTGTAAAAGTAATATATTTATTTTATCAATAAAGGTTGTTCAGTATTCAACATTTACTATTATTATTGCTGTTATTATTTTTTATTGTCACTATTACTATTACTTGCTACTTTCACTATTTTTTGTATTATTTTCTAATAAATATACAATAAATCATTTAATTTAAAGTCGTGTAACATTTTGTAAACCTTATATTGTATTTATTATTATTATTATTTGTTGTCTCTATTATTATTACTTGCCACTTTCACTATTTTTATGTAATAAATAAGCTAAATGCCATTAATTTTGCCTAAAAACGTCCATGCTTCCAGATAAGAATATTGTGAATATCTTAATGTCATCACAAATATCTAAAAATTTTAAAACTCTTTCACTTGTATTCTTTTTTTAATAAAAGTTTGAATTTGAATATTAATACAGTTATTATTCTTTTTATTATTAATTCTAGACAAAATACTCTTGTTGTTCTCACTCCAGTTCGCTTTCAACTGTTGATTTTTATTTTCTTTCGACTGTTTTAATTTTGCCTATTGTCTATTTCCGAAACCTTATCGTCCCATTATCTATCCACGATGTGTTCTTCGCGTCCCTGACTTCGTGATTTTCCATGCTCGTATTTCCCTTCACGCTTGCAGTTCCATATCTCATTATATAACTGTTTGATGTGCCCGAAACTGTATTTTATATACAAAGTCTTACACCACTGTTTGTCTATCTTTTTTTAATTGTCCCTCTATTTCGTATTTCTTAATTATGTTTACTGTCTGAAATTAGTTTCTTTTGTAGTATACCGACTAAAGACGTTTATATCCTAAACGATATTGTATTTATTCATAAAAACAAATGTCGTAAATTTATATTCTGACATTTTCGGCTGAATCCTAAAATGAACGTTAATCACAATTACAAGAATATCAAGCTTATTATAAAAGTTTCGTTAAAAAATTAACTGCAGTATAAGTACAGAAGTAATCAATTTTTCTGCCCTCTCGAGAAGAGGGATTTAATTTTCCCAGAAGAGTTCCTTGTTCCATGCGCGGTCTGTTTCTATCATATATACTGTATATATATATGTATATAAATTTATTGTCATGGCAAACAATTGATGTAAGTGTATAAGCAAAATTGCTGCCATGGCAACCATGAGGGTAAAGGAGTAAGAGGTAGGGAGGTATAGATCGGTTGCAATGGGGAGGAGAAGGGGCGCAACATTTTAGTGTTGCAAGGTCATCTTTGATCATAAACTTCCATATTGCATGCAACATTGGCAGTCTAATATTCTAGTTCCAATGAGTTTACTTCTAGTTTTGAGAAATAAAACGCTCAGTTACCTTTATTACTCCGGCAGTAGTTTTGCTATTCCTGGTATCCAATAAACGTCTTTTTTCCGGTGATGTTCGTTTCTTTCTTATTATTTATATTTCCTAAATTTAGTACGAATTTAAGGTAATTTATATCATTAAATGCAAACTCTGCTTTTTCTTCTAGTGCCATATTCATGGACTTTAGTTTTGGCGTTGTCATTTTTCAGTAATTTATTTTCATTTTCGATTTTTACCACCGCCTCGAGGTCTTTTATTGTTATTGTTCTTAAGGAGGGGGTCGAAGGGAGAATAATACTTATTAACCAAATCTCTCACATCGAATATAAGACATTTATGTTTCCTTTCAAGGATATTTTAAGAGCAATTCATTGCAACTGAAAACCCGCAACGCTGATTAAAGGTTATTTGTTTATTTAATTATCATAGTTTGTAATTTTCAAACATAAAACTAAATTTGGGCCGGATGTTTTTCGAGGCCACTTAACGTAACTCTTTGTAGGTTTAAGAGGCGTGGCACTAGAGCGTTAAGCATTAATAGATAATAACAAAATTTAAAATTGTGTGGAATTTACTGCAAGATTTGCTGTTGTAAATAATATTTTCTCTACATCCTAAACCTGCCCGTTAAAAAACGACTAAATGCACTTTGCAAAATATAAAGTATTTCAAGGGTACAGTTCTATTTTTGACAAGCATGGTCCTCTGAAACTAAACAAAAAATACTAAAAATACACTTCCAGGGATTAAAGTAAACCTCTCACTTTACTTTCAATGTACAGTATCTTCGGCCGACCACGTGTACACTTTAAACATTTTTTTTCAGATTACATTTATTTTTTTTTTTTTATTCTTCGTTCTAAAATAGTAAACACACCAGACTGACTTTTTTAGATTTGGAGTGCAGTGTTGAGACATTTCTGATGTACTGAGTAATATTCATTATTCGTTGTATGTAGCTACTAATATCAGTCTATGTCAGTCTGTAAGTTCCCTTTAGTAGTAGGGGCACTCAATATATTTTGCCCCACCCTTTTTTCTTAGCTAAATAATAGGCCATGGGGTTGAAATGTCTTTTGGGCCGTAAGTTTGAACTTTCTGCGCTTCACATAACCGGATTTTTCCAGTTTGACCTCCCCTCCTTGTATAAAACCGTTTTTAAACGCACTTGTATAAAACCGATGGTTAACGCAGTTTCGAAAATGGCGCCTGACAGTGATGTGCCTCGTAAACAGAGCTGTTATCGGGTTCTTAACCGCAGAGAAGGAAACATTTGGAAATATTCACAAACGTCTACAAAACCTTTATGGAGATGCTGTTGTTGATCGAAACGCAGTTGAACGCTGGTCTAAACGTGTGAGATCATCGGAGAGATGAGTCACGGATGAGTGAAGGATGAGTCACGCAGCGGTCGCCCGGCATCGGCTGTGACATCTCACACTGTGCAACGTGCTAACAGCATCATTCGACCAAATCGGCGCGTCACATACAAGGAGCTATCACTGGAGGTAGGAATTAGTGAAGGAAGTGTGAATACGATAATTTAGCAACTGAGATACTCAAAAGTGTGTTCATGGTTTGTTCCTCGCGAACTGACTGAAGATCACAAAGCCCAAAGAAAAGAAATTGCTTCCGAGTCGTTGGTTCGATACGAGACAGAAGGGGATGACTTCCTTTCACGAATTGTGACTGGGGAATGAGACTTGGGTACACCACTTTGAACCTGAAACAAAACGCCAATCCATGGAGTGGCATTACGCAGACTCCCCACGCAAGAAAAAGTTCAAAATGGCTCCCTCTGCAGGAAAGGTTATGGCCACCATCTTCTGGGACATGAAAGGGGTGATTCTAGTGGACATTATGAAGAAAGGACAAACAATCAACTCAGAGGCATATATTGCTACAGTACAGAGACTCCAGAGACGTATAAAGCGACTTCGACCGAAGAGAAAACTGGAAGACGTCCTTCTTTTGTACGATAATGCAAGACCACACAACAGTTTGCAAACAAGAGAGGCCATCACAAAAATGCGCTTGACTGTGTTACCCCACCCTCCATACAGCCCGGATCTGGCACCTTCACACTTCCATTTGTTTGGGCCAATGAAGGATGCTATTCGTGGAAGAAAGTTTCAGGGTGACAATGAGGTTGTTGAGTAGGTTAAGAGGTGGCTCCAGCGGAAGCCAGCGGACTTTTATCAGCAAAGAATAAAGGCCCTTGTTTGGAGGTGGAGGAAAGCCGTCGAAAAGGATGGAGATTATGTGGAAAAATAAAAACTTGTAAAAAAGGTATGTAACTACTTGTGTACAAAATTTCTGGAACTTACAAGGAGACTTGGAAGGAAAAAAAAGGTGAGGCAAAATATATTGAGTGACCCTCGTATTTAAGTCTATTATAAAAATATATAAAAAGCTTGTAATCGTATCTATAATATACTAAGTATTATAATTATATCTAATTAGTAGATTTTGGCCTGTAATGCGTGTACGCTTGGCTAAAGGTAGTTTACAATTGTATATAACATTTGTATTTAATAATGAAATTATACTCATCTTTGAAAACTATATATTTGTAAATAAATAAATATTATAGGCAGTGGTGTAGTGCTGTGGGAACGCGTGGGAACAGCGTTCCCTTACTTTTTTTTGGTAGCCGGAACGGCGTTCCCTCACTGTTTCAAATAAATCCGAACTTACAAATCTCTAACGTCATGAAATTTTAATTCCCACCCTAGAAGAAATATGAGAAAGAATCATTAACTGTTTCATTTCTTTTAGCTTCGACTGAAGCAATGCTAGCCTATAAAGATCTAATGAAACAGTCACCACGGCGTACCAGTTGTTAACTTTTTTTAGTTAATCATTCCAGTTGTTAGCTATTTTTATTGATCGTACTGGATGTCGTATATCTAATGACACTGGAAATACTGCATCTTCAACCTTGGAATATATCCTAATATCCAGTGCATATGACCTCAAAATATCCCTGAAATTGGTCAGATTTCAAAAGATTTCCCGGAGGGGCTTACAGTGCCCCCGGACCCCCACCTGTATGGGCTCGCCGCGCTCGCCATTGTCCCCCCCCCCCGCATCTGAGTAACACTTTCAAAATGCGTTCCCTCACTTCTTTATTTAGCACTACACCACTGATTATAGGTCACTGAATAAAAACGTCTTAAGAAAACATTTCAGTCTCGATATGATAATTAAAACCCACTCTAATAGACAGAGTTTATTTCCACAACAGTTTCGATGCCCACTGGCATCCACTTCGGGTGGATAGAGAAAAACGAATCCGAAGAGGATGCCAGTGGGCATCGAAACTGTTGTGGAAATAAACTCTGTCTATTAGAGTGATTTAATTATCATATTTTGACCTTCAAGTAGAAAAAAAAAGTGAAGTTTTTTGCATTTATTTCAGTCTCGATATTAGAGAGAACAAATAAACACATCCGAACTGCATGACCACTTTTTACCGAAATATGTGTAACATTCTATCTCAATTACAGTACTGTACTCATTTACATACAATACAATGCAATACAATACAATACAATTTATTGTTCTGTTTATACATGTACAGGACATATATGAGCTTTAACCATACAGTATACATATATACATACAGTATACATATATACATACAGTATACATACATACATACATACAGTATACATATATACATACAGTATACATATATACATACAGTATACATACATACAGTATACATAAATACATACATACATACAGTATATATGTAGGCCCGCTATAATAATAATCTAATGGAAATGAAATGTTTAGAAGGTCACCAATTTGGTCTTTCGACCAAATAAACAATATTTAATAAAGGATACAGAAAGGAATTTGTAGTTTGTTTAAAAAAATAAATAAATAATTTTTTTTACAGAGCTTAACAATTATTTGTATGGAATTGCGCAGTATTATAAATGAGTGATTATTGACAATAAGGAATGTTTTTATACAAGTCAAAAATTAAATGATACAGTGTTAATAAGAAACAATTAAGGAAACGAAATATATGGTATTTAGTACACAACAATAAATATGCCTACTTGTAGTCGTAAACACGTGAGTTTGATTTAAGAATATGAAAACACTTCAGAGAGCCTATACGGTTAGGCTGAGAGTTTGTTGAGTTTACCGGCATGTAACAAAGTAGCTTAGCACGACGAAATAAAACACTGTGGGCCAAGTGAGTTGGTGGCCTATTCGAGGTTTACCGACCTGGGTTTTGATGATGACTCGGTTGAGTTTTGCATGTATGATGTTGCTACGTCGCGTCGGGGAGCGAAATAGTTGTAGGTCTGCGACGGTGATGTACTTTACATAGGCTAAAGCTGAAGTTTGAAGGTCGGCAGGTCGGAATGAGACCGACTGGAAGTTCCGCGGCGAAGGTCGGAGAGCGGAGGATGGTACAGATGAAGGATGAGGAATGAGGGCGAATTATTATTCTTCTTTGACGTTATAAAAGGTTAAGTTAGAGTTGTGGGAAAGATGTTAGAAAGTGGGGAAAAGGGGAATAGAGGGGGAGGGTTGATAGGGCCTCAGGCTCACCAAGGATGCCCAGGTTTTTTTTTACATGGGTAAGGTGAGGTGATAGGTGGTTCACCTACATTGCGCGTTCAAGCTTTTGTGAGGTGCTTGGTTTGTTTGCTTGGAGTTTGGGTCTTCTGCCTCTTTTTTTTGTTTAAATTTATTTATTTATTTACTTTATTTTTTTACTTATTTATTTGTTTTCAAGGTTTATCTTCTGTGGGGTACAAATAGTGCCGTTGGTGGGGGGTTTCTGCTGCGGGTAGGCTTCTCTTCAAAGGGGGGTAGTCTCTCCCGCGGTGTGGTCCAATGTCGAGTTCTGCATTGCTCTGTGGCGATATGTTTCGGACCTTGCTCCAAATTTTCCCTGCCCTGTTGTGTAGGAGCAAGTACTATGACCGCAAAAAGGCCGCGTACAATTGCAATACAATGATGATCAATTGTGGCAAAAGGGGGGAGGTGGTATGAAAGTAAGGGGGAGGGGTTTAGAGCCCAAGCTGCATGAAGGAGGAGAGGAGGTTGGTTCGGAAGAATTACCTCCCCACCAAAGTGAGGTACCCTAACCTGACCTACGAACGTAGCCAAGAGAGAGAGATAGAGAGAAGGAGAGAAGATCTTTTCACTGGCATATCTCGACGCATACTGAAGCTCTTGGCAGCCTCAGTCGGCTTACAAGTCTTAACCAGCCAGTTGGCTTAATCTGGTTCAGAATGCTTAATCTGGCTTAGGAGGCTTAATCAGGAGTATATATATATGTGTATATATATATATATATATATATATATATATATATATTTATCCGAGGTGGCTTAATCAGCCAGTTGCTTGTTTAGAAGGCGATATATATATATATTATATATATATATATATATATATATATTATATATATATATACGGTGATCCAGAGAAATGGGACCCAAAAGAAACCCCTGTAACTCTTAAAGTATAAGTCCTTTTATAAAATCATACGCATCATTCGAAAGAGGATAGTTACAAGTTTGTACAGGATTGTATAGGTTTTGACAATACAAGACAAGATAAGATACAAAACAAAATAAAAGTGTTAGTTAAAACTAACCCTTCAAGATGACTGCATGGACTGTGGAACAGCTGCGTTTCATAACTGAGCAATATTATGAGCATGGAAGAAGTGTAGTTTCAGCTCTTAGAAGGTGATTTTGACATCTGAAAATTTGTCTTGAAAGATCTTTGAGCTGAAACTACACTTCTTCCATGCTCATAATATTGCTCAGTTATGAAACGCAGCTGTTCCACAGTCCATGCAGTCATCTTGAAGGGTTAGTTTTAACTAACACTTTTATTTTGTTTTGTATCTTATCTTGTCTTGTATTGTCAAAACCTATACAATCCTGTACAAACTTGTAACTATCCTCTTTCGAATGATGCGTATGATTTTATAAAAGGACTTATACTTTAAGAGTTACAGGGGTTTCTTTTGGGTCCCATTTCTCTGGATCACCCTTTATATATATATATATATATTATTTATTTATTTATTTATTTATTTATCCGATGCAATCCATAAGAATAGTTGCCAGATTGCGCTATTTATTTAATTTGTATATATTTAATGGAGAGATGTTCTCCGTATAATGAAGTTCTTGACAGCTCCAGTCGGCTTAGAAAGCAAATATATATATTTATTAATAACTTTTGTAGTGCCGTTAATTTTGGCGTAGAATAATCAAATAATATCATGTACTTTGAAAAATAAAACACAACTATGTTATCCTGTTTATTTAGTCGAGTTATTTAACAAGGAATAAATTATTTAACATACACTTAGTCGAAATATTAGGAGATAAATATACACTCAAAATAATAATAGTAAAAGAAATCTATATACACCAAAAATACAAACTTTAAGCGAGGAATATGTATATATACATTCATAAATAATAATAGTATAGTAATCTATATACACGTTTAATATATGTACGCGTATCTACACTCTTATATATAAACTTCAAAATAATAGTGTAGAAGAATTCCAATACATGGATAATATATATATATATATATATATCAAAATATACGCGCTTTACGTCCTACTGCGCTTAATTAAAATACTAATATCGCATGTGATAGGCCTACAATTACATCCTCGTTGCTTTGTACTATGGAATAAATACGATTTAACATTATTTCACCACTCAAAGTATGTGGAAATCTATACTCACTGTAAAGGGCTTTTAGATCGTTTACCACTATTTTTGCACTCACTTTACAAGTGGTTGGCAGGTTATCACTCTCTTTAAACATGGTTAGAATACATTCAAAGGCACGCACAAAGAGGGCATCGTTTGCCACAACATCGTCATTAAATTCAAGTTTATAAACAATCCTTTGCAAACGAGGGTTTATTCTTTTCCATCCGAACTTTTCAACCGTGAACTCTTCTTCACAACGGATATCGACAGTTGAAGTAATCTTCTAAATCATGCCGACAGCTGCCCATTATATAAAGAAATAGCTCTTCAGGGTGAAGAGTGTAGGTGAGCTTTTCAACCATTTTTTCAACCATACTGCGTACGGCTGTCTCCTTGCTGAAGAGTGGTGCCAGATATCTCTGCAAGAAAGTGTTACAATCAGGTCTTAACATGTAGAGGCATAATGGCGGGGACTAAGCCTAATGAAGCTCTAAAAAAGCGCTTAAAGCGTACACGTGGTGGTGGGAAGAAGAGTTCTATACGTTAGAAGAAGAAGGGGTTACCAGCACGTGGCGCTAAACGTTAAAGGCCATCAAAAAAGATATAAGCTAAAAACGTTGCTCTCATGAATCATAGACTGTTTACTACATGTCGAGAGATTTGTCACTGTTTCTGGCTCGCCATGGCCCGTTTCATCCATCCTTATAGTTGACAATATTGTAAATCAGATCTGGCCCTCTTTGACATACCCCCAACTCAAGTTTCTATGGAGCACAGTGACTTTATTACAATTAATCCGTTAAAGACCATTAGCTCCCTGAGTGCTCCTATAGAGTTCGTGATCCCAGCTCAGGCTTAGTTTTTTGACCCAAGCTGTGTGCACATGTACGTTAAACAATGGATTGGGAAGACAAATACGTTGTATTCCCAGAAACAAACTTTCTACACTCCATATTCAGTCAGTGTGACGTGTATTTAAATCAGGTCAACATTTCGGCAGGATCTTGCCACTATCACCTTCGAGCCTATCTGGAAAATGTCGTCACCTTTTCAAAAGAAGCGAAGGATACCTTTTTAACTGCCGAAGGTTATCATCAAGCTAAAGATGAAAGTAGTATAAAAATTCTAAAAAGAAGATATATGAATGCTTTGGGAGCCTACACACAGATTTCACATTCCAGGAGAAGCTACTTCCGAATGGGGTGGATATGAAAATAAAGCTCACCCCTACGAGCCCTGAGATTTGTTTAAATCTGGGGACTAACCAAGAAGAGAGCTCCAAACCTGCGGTGATTCATGTTATGGAAACATATCTCCGCGTGCGTCGAGTGAAATTAAGCTCTGCTAAACGAATAGAAATTGAAAAAATTTACTACATGCCACAGTAAAATACCCAATTAACAGAGTACAGCTCAAATTATACACAGTGCCATCAGGGCTGACATCGAAGCAGATAAAAAATGTTGCCCTTGGAGCTCTACCTAAGAGGTTATTAATTGGAATACAAGAACACACTTCTGTAAGTGGCAAATATAAAAAGACCGCCTTTAATTTAAAAAATTTCGGCCCCAAAAATATAACCTTATACGTCAATGGAGTCGCCTTAGGGGGGACGTTAGAAATTGATTATTGAACAGAAACCGTGTTCCCGCTTTGCTCGAGAGCTTATAGTGATCCTGCACATATTGCCGGTACTTGCAACGAAATAGGAATCGGCTTAACACAGAAGGAATTCGTCGAACAGGTTAACTTTTACCCATTTGACACCTCTCCAGACTTATCTGGGAGTATAAATATGCACATAAGTCCACAGCAGAGTGGAAACATCTCAGTCAGATTGGAATTCACCAAGCCGCTAGACGCCCCTATTAGTGTACTGGTATACCTCGAGGCGCAAGCCCTAACAGAGATTGATAGGTTTAGAGGTGTAGTCACAGACTTTTAAAAATGGATACGAATACACTCCAGAAGGTAATGACTAGTGACCGATTCACACGCTCCAAATTTATTGGTGTGTTTGCGAAGAATGAAAAGCTGAAGCTTCCAGCTGCGAGACACTGCGGCGCACTTATTCTAAATACGGATGTTAGTGACGGAGAAGGGATTCATTGGCTAGCCTTTATTTTAAAAATAGGGAACGACTGTACTATTTTAGTTCACTGGGTGGACATCCTAGGGATGATGCTATTATTGCAAAATTTCTCGAACAATTGCTTATTCTCTAAATTGTCTGGAACACTTACCAATTCCAGGGCTACTACAGCAATGTATATGGCATGTACAGCCTATCCTTTCTCATGCATATGGCCCGCGGGAATGAGTTTACAAATTTTTTAAAATTATTCGATTTGTGCGACACCGAACGAAATGATGCTCTGGTATGCACCCACATAAAAAACTGGTTCCCGTTTGT
This sequence comes from Bathynomus jamesi, assembly GCA_023014485.1. Lineage (NCBI taxonomy): Eukaryota > Metazoa > Arthropoda > Malacostraca > Isopoda > Cirolanidae > Bathynomus > Bathynomus jamesi. The sequence continues at coordinate 750,648 of JAJOZX010001823.1, read as the reverse complement.
ATGCACTCGTTGTATTGTGTGAAGTTTTACGCGTGTATATATATATATATATATATATATATATATGTAATTGTAATTTCATCAATTGTAGCAGTATTGTGTAAAATTATAAAATGTACCAATAACATTAGTTTGTGTGCCGTTTGAGGACGAGGCTCATATTCTGTAGCTTATTTAAAAATGTAATGGATGCTAATTCTGTAAATAAATTAAGTTGGATATAAAAAAAAAATATATATATATATATATGCGTGTGTGGGTGTATATATATATAAATATATATTAATGAGATTATTGTCAACTCTGTGTGTGTGAGAAACAATGAAGGCCATATTACGTAAAAATGTGTTGTATATAGTAAACGCTATTATGTATTAATTTATAAAACATTCGTCATAGCTTTATCATTTAATAAAATGTTGAAAATAAAAGGCTTATTCTTACCTGACACACAAGAAAAAAGAAAAAACTCTCATCACTTCATCGAAGACGCGGGAATCATATGACTGAGTATCCTATAAAACTTCTACCCCGTGTCCATATCTTCGTCCACGATTTTAGATTCTTCAAAACTATTACGAAAAGATTCTATAACACGTTCCAGCTCCGCTCGCGTCCTTTAAGAAAAAAAAGGCACGGTCGTAGACAAAATTTTAAATTATTTTATGCTCAGTTCATATATTTTTTCTGAAGAAAGTTTCCTGGGCTCTGAATTATGAATATTTATTTGTCCGCTTCAGATATAATCAATGTTCATTCTTAGCATATATACCCAGGGTACCCATTTATCTGGTAACCACTTTATTGTGTGGAAGGATGATCAGCTGATGTTTACTGCGCGCCGCCTGCCGTCACCGGGTCCCGACCCCGGCCCGATGGATTCGTAGTCAGCAACGCCTTTATTATTTTTTCTGACAATAGAGAGCTCAAACATTTTAGCGTAACTTATAAGCATAAAATAATATTTATAATTACAGATATTTTATGATGAAATATATTTTCAGACAAAAACATTTTTTATATATATATAATATGTTTTAACAAAACATGTCTTCGAGTGCGTTAGAAGTTTTTTGCTTAATATTAAAACGATTTTTACAGCGTATTGATAATATGGTCACCTTGGCAAACCTCAAAAGCTAGTTATAATTAAAAGAAATAACTACCTTGATAAAAAAAAGCCTTTTCCCACATAACAAAGGCTTTATATCTATAATCTACAATACTCGTATAACACACAATACGTAAACAGTAGAATTCAGTAGATTTTGGTATTTGAATTTGTTCGAATTTTTCTGTGGCCCACTGTTATAGGTTTGTGTTAATATTTAATGAACAGCTGTGGGTATATAATGGGAATATATATATGTCGATATGACGATATCCTTTAAGGTATTCTCAGTATGTCGCTTCCTCGCACCAACAAGGAAGTTTATACCGTTTAATTAATCTGGCTGCGAGGTTCTGGGACAACACTTTATACCCTTGCTTCAATGGCGTCTTCTCTCTCTCTCTCTCTCTCTCTCTCTCTCTCTCTCTCTCTCTCTCTCTCGGTCTGTTGAGAGACGGGAATGCTTTTTCTTGGAAGGATATAAATTACGAGTTTTCCTTTGTAGCCTTTATTTCCAAAGTTTGGAAACACATTTAAAATACTAACGGATTTCTTTTCCAATACAGAGTAATTAGAGAATCAAATCCTTTTCACTACACTTGTTTAGAGAGTTATTAACGAACAAATGCTTACATCAAAAAAAGCTAAGGGGCCCAGCCGAACCGGCTGGTCCAAGGGCGAAACACTGACTCCTCCCCGAAGGCCGAGGCGAGACTCCCTCGAGGCGTTTCCTTTTGTCCTGCAGAAACCCCCAAGGTGCCATGTGTTACAAAAGATTATTACAATTGCAAAATCCTACTCAAATAGTGATACTAGCAAAAGAATTTATATAATTGGATATTATCAAAAGAATTTATATAATCGTAGTTTTACATTTAACTTCTATATGTGATTTATTTTAGCCTAAAAGAACATTTAGAATTTAGGTATCTCTGATTAAAATTATAGACGTGACGACACTGTTTTCGTTAGGGTTAAGAAAGGATACCAGACAATCCACTGGCATTGAGGCACTTTATACAATATTAAAAACTTAACGGATTCATATTTTAATTTATACGAGCAGAATAATATCTTTAAAGGATTAATACTTTAATTTATACAAACAATGATATCTTTAAATTTTAACATAAATTTATTTTCCTGTGGAAACACTTTTCATATATATATATATATATATATATATATATATATATATATATATATATATATATATATATATTTGTGGGCATATAGTAGTGAGGAGGCTTTACTTATGGGTGACTTTAATTGCGCCAACGTGAATTACAATACAATGCAGGGAGACGCGGAAGGTAATCGTTTAGTTAATTTTCTCGAGGATAGCTTTCTTATTCAAAAGGTTGGGGAACGTACGAGGTTGGACAGTATTTTAGATTTAGTAATAACTACGGATGATAGGCTAATTACTGATCTTCAAGTAATAGAACCGTTAAGCAATAGCGATCACAATATGGTAGAGTTTGTCCTCTCAGTAAGTCACTCAAAACCAACTAACTCGACTAAAATTCCTAACTTCCAGCACGAAGACTTTAGTAAATTTCGAAATAAATTGTCACTCACCCGTCAATTGGGAAAACGTAATGGGGAACTCCAACGCAAAACTAATGTGGGAATCGTTCGAAACGGTATTTAGGACTATAAATGAGGAATGTGTACCGTACAAAATTAAGCGTGCGAAAGTAAACAACAAGCCCTTGTGGTTTACTTCTAGAGTAGGAGATATTATAAAGAGTAGAGATAGGGCTTATAGGCTACATAAATGCGATAAAGACAATTTGTGGTTACGAAACAACTACATATCTCTAAGGCGTGAAGCGAAAAGTGTAATAAAAAAGTCCAAGCGCGAAGATGTAACGAATATCCCTACGGTCATACATATAATACCTCTTGATAATGGTAATATTTTGGATAATATCGTGGTTAGTGAAGGGGAAGTAATGCGCTATATTGATAAAATGAAAACGCGTAAATCACCGGGGCCGGATTCCATATATCCCATACAACTAAAAGAATTAAAAGATAGCATTGTTGTGCCGCTGACAAAGATTTTTAATGCGTCTATTTCTGAGGGGTCCGTACCAGATAATTTCAAGTTAGCAAACGTAACACCCATCTTTAAGAAAGGCGATAAAGGTGCGGCGGGAAATTATAGGCCAATCAGTTTAACGTCTGTTGTAGGTAAGCTACTGGAATCAATAATTAGGGATCGTATAGTCGAACACTTAGAAGTGCATAAACTAGTTGGAAATACGCAGCACGGTTTTAGGCGAAACAAATCTTGCTTAACTAATCTTTTAGAATTTTTCCAAAGCGTGGTTGACGTTTACGATAGACATTGGGCGGTTGATGTAGTGTATTTAGATTTTCAAAAAGCGTTTCACACCGTGCCGCACAAAAGACTCATTGAAAAAACTAAGGCTCATGGAATCAGGGGTATAGTAATAAATTGGCTAGAAGAGTGGTTGCGAGGTAGGAAACAGAGGGTGGTCGTTGATGGAGCGGAGTCGTGTTGGGCTAATGTAGCGAGCGGCGTTCCTCAGGGTTCTGTATTGGGCCCCTTGCTTTTTCTTATATATATTAACGATTTAGATGTCGGCCTTGTCAGTACAGTTTCAAAGTTTGCGGATGACACGAAGCTTGGTGGTAGGGCGATTAATGACGAAGATAGAGGTAAAATCCAGGAAGATCTGAATAAAATCGTTGATTGGTCAGTCACATGGCAAATGAGATTTAACGTTGATAAGTGCAAAACTTTGCATATAGGTTCGCGTAACGGTAATTTTGCGTATAGTATGTCAGGGAAAGATTTAACAAGCATAGAGCAGGAAAAAGATTTAGGAGTTATAGTCACTGGTGATTTAAAAGTAGCGAAACAAAGTACAGCAGCGGTCAATAAGGCGAACAAAGTGTTAGGTTTTATAGCTCGAAATTTTGAGTGCAAATCGCGCGATATTATAGTTCCTCTTTATAAATCATTAGTTAGACCCCACTTGGAGTACGCGATCCACTTTTGGAATCCGCATATGCGCAAAGATATAGACAAAATCGAAAGAGTTCAAAGACGAGCAACTAAGATGATTCCGTCGCTTAGGTCAAAGTCGTACGAGGATAGGCTTAAGGATTTAAAATTGACTACACTCGAGACTAGGAGGCTAAGGGGTGATCTAATCCAGGTTTTCAAAATTATGAATGGGTTCGATAACGTAGATAGAGATAGCTTTCTCGAAATATCTCAATATAATAGGACAAGAAATAACGGGTGTAAGTTGACAAGTAGAAGGTTCGAGACAGCAGTTGCCAAAAACTTTTTTACGCATTGAATAGTAAATAGCTGGAATAGTTTGCCGGTAGAAGTAATTAGTAGCACGTCTATAAACATGTTTAAAAATCTATTAGACGCATATGTTGATAGACTCGGTATAGTTTAAGGTAGTAAAATTAAGGCTTTGTGGTGATAGATCCCACAGCTCAACACAAGTTTGTGGGATATAGGAAGGCAGCATCTTGGGTTAAGGGATACTCTCTGTCCTTACACACCACATTTAAAACGATTCCTCTGCCGAGCGGTGCCCCCCATAGTACTGTGAGGTATTGAAAAACTCATGATCTTCACTTGCCCCACAAACATCTTGAAATGGGAGACCCAAAATGGGTGCACACACATTTCTACATTACTGTACAGTCTTTACAGCCACACTTACACTTTTCCTCCTAAGTATATATATTGTAATGTATATTGTTGTAAATTTTGACTTGGTCCGCAATCGATATGGACCGTGACTTATTTTTGGTTGGCATGGTACTAGTATTGACGGATACCGTACTGAAATTGACTGGATTCTTTGGATCTGATATATTTGCATGTCGGTTATAAATAGATATAGAGTGTAACATATTTGTGGATAGTAGTCTATTATGACTTGATCCTCTGGATCCAGAGATTCTATCTTTAGTTTTAAATCGATAATTAATTAGTTTTAAATTGATAATTATTTAGTTTTGTTAAAATTGGTCGTTGCCAATGTACAGGCGGTTTTTGCATAAATTTCTTATGTTCTTGTGGTTCGGAACCCACGTGTTCGTTGAAAAGTTCGGATGGGAAAGAATAAACCCTCGTTTGGAAAGGATTGTTTATAAATTTGAATTTAATGACGATGTTGTAGCAAATGATGCCCTCTTAGTGCGTGCCTTTGAATGTATTCTAACCATGTTTAAAGAGTGTGATAACCTGCCAACCACTTGTAAAGTGAGTGCAAAAATAGTGGTAAACGATCTAAAAGCCCTTTACAGTGAGTATAGATTTCCACATACTTTGAGTGGTGAAATAATGTTAAATCGTATTTATTCCATAGTACAAAGCAACGAGGATGTAATTGTAGACCGATCACATGCGAGATTAGTATTTTAATTAAGCGCAGTAGGACGTAAAGCGCGTATATTTTGATATATATATATATATATATATATATATATATATATATATATATATATATCCATGTATTGGAATTCTTCTACACTATTATTTTGAAGTTTATATATAAGGGTGTAGATACGCGTACATATATTAAACGTGTATATCGATTACTATACTATTATTATTTATGAATGTATATATACATATTCCTCGCTTAAAGTTTGTATTTTTGGTGTATATAGATTTCTTTTACTATTATTATTTTGAGTGTATATTTATCTCCTATATATTTCGACTAAGTGTATGTTAAATAATTTATTCCTTGTTAAATAACTCGACTAAATAAACAGGATAACATAGTTGTGTTTTATTTTTCAAAGTACATGATATTATTTGATTATTCTACGCCAAAATTAACGGCTCTACAAAAGTTATTAATACATATATATATTTGCTTTCTAAGCCGACTGGAGCTGTCAAGAACTTCATTATACGGAGAACATCTCTCCATTAAATATATACAAATTAAATAAATAGCGCAATCTGGCAATTATTCTTATGGATTGCCTCGGATAAATAAATAAATAAATATATATATATATATATATATATATATATATATATATATATATATATCGCCTTCTAAACAAGCAACTGGCTGATTAAGCCACCGCGGATAAATATATATATATATATATAAACTCCTGATTAAGCCTCCTAAGCCAGATTAAGCATTCTGAACCAGATTAAGCCAACTTCCTGGTTAAGACTTGTAAGCCGACTGAGGCTGCCAAGAGCTTCAGTATGCGTCGAAATATGCCTGTGAAAAGATCTTCTCTCCTCCTCTCTCTCTCTTGGCTACGTTCGTAGGTCAGGTTAGGGTACCTCATTTTGGTGGGGAGGTAATTCTCCCGAACCAACCTCCTCTCCCCCTTCATGCAGCTTGGGCTCTAAACCCCTCCCCCTTACTTTCATACCACCTCCCCCCTTTTGCAACAATTGATCATCATTGTATTGCAATTGTACGCGGCCTTTTTGCGGTCATAGTACTTGCTCCTACACAACAGGGCGGGGAAAATTTGGAGCAAGGTCCGAAACATATCGCCACAGACCAATGCAGAACTCGACATTGGACCACGCCGCGGGAGAGAATACCCCCCTTTCAAGAGAAGCCTACCCGCAGCAGAAACCCCCCACCAACGGCACTATTTGTACCCCACAGAAGATAAAACTATTAAAAACAAATAAATAAATAAAAAATAAAGTAAATAAATAAATAAATGTAAATAAAAAAAAGAGGCAGAAGACCCAAACTCCAAGCAAACAAACCAAGCACCTCACAAAAGCTTTAACGCGCATGGTAGGTGAACCACCTATCACCTCACCTTACCCATGTAAAAAAAAACCTGGGCATCCTTGGTGAGCCCGAATGTTAGAATAGTGGTTTTTCCACATCTTTGCAATTTCATCCTCCCCCGACACCCCATCGATTGTCGGAGGGAGGACATTTTTGACACCCCTTTGATTCTTAACAAATTTCCAAAATTTGTTATTATCGTTATTTATGCGAGCTTCACAGGCTTTTGATGCTCGAATAGACTCTTTATCCTTGTGTTATCTATACAACATCCCACTGTTGCCTCATTAAGTGAAGCAATTAATTCGTCGATATACACATTAAATAGCATAGGGGAGAGCAAGGAGCCTTGTCTCACCCTGCAAGAGGAGCCAAAACACTCGGATAGGACATTGTCCCACGTAACAGTGAAAGATTGGTGGGAATACCAAAATTTCAATAAATTTAATATGTACATGTATGTACATGTATGTACATGTATGTACACATATTCATGTATACTGGTCCTAATCTGGGTCTACCATGAAAGCACCACAAATCATAGGCGTCTTTCGATTCCCTCTTCAGGGGGGCAATAAAATCATTCCATCCAGGAATAACCTTAGTATGATAGTTGTAAGATTTAATCACGAGGCTTCCTGCTTCTCTTAACAGGGATATTATCTTACTATAATACCTCTCTATGAGTTTCCAGTGAGAATCATTTGAGCAAGGATTATTACAGGCAAGGTGCAAAATTTCTAAATTATTAAAGAGGTGACATGTTCTGTCTTTGTATGCTATTCTCTGCTGCATATTAACATTGGACCAATCGACGCGATTATTCTTACCTATTGAGTTCTTGTTAAGTCGTGTTGCGCATAAATTGGTAACGTTAATTAATATTTCTAATGGTCTATGATCAGAAAGAAGGAAATCATGCAAAATATGAACTCTAAGAATTCGATCCTTTAGATTGTTACTAGTGAGACAATGATCAATCCACCTGGTGGTACCACTCATATCGCTAACGTATGTGAAATTACCACTGGCTACCCCTAATACATCTACATCACTTCTCCTTAAATTGGCCGACTCGCACGTGTTACCCAATTCTACAAAGAATTCCGAGTTCACATGTGCGTTAAAGTCCCCCATTATTATACAGTGAGAATATTTGGGGTTATCTGATAATGACTTCATTTCGTACACCAAATCACTGTATTCATCTAAATTACTGCCGTTGTTGTATTGTAAATAGCAGTTTACAATTAATATGCAATCATTGTTCACTTGTAATTCAATGCCTAACAACCTTACATTATCGCTTGTTAAAAATCTTATATGTTTTGACAAGTTTTTCCTTAATAAGAAAGCAACACCACCAAAAGGCCTACCGTACATTAATTCATCTGACAAGTTTACTGCTGATGCCGCATGGTACATAAAGTCACCATGGATGGTAGAGAGGAATTTTAGCTCTTGCTTAGGTAGCCAGTGCTCCTGCAGGAGTATCAAATCTGCACTGCCGCAGATTTTATGAACATCTACAGTTGAATTCCTCACTGACCTTACATTATATGAGACTATTTTCAACAAGTTATCCGCCATGACTAAGAGAGAATTTATTATTAGCAAGATTATTATTATTATTAGTAAGATTATTATTATTATACACAGTACAACTTTCAGGCATTACCGTTAGGGCGCCTATTATTATTATTATTATTATTATTTTGCCTCTTATGAAATCTCCTGTAAAAGTGAATAAACTCCTTAACAATAATACCGTCTGGCCATTAACTCATATTATATGGGTTGAAATGCGCATTTACACCTTTAATTATTACTTTAAAAGAGTTATAATACGGAGATTTCGTGTTTAGTTTATTAACTATCACTATACTGTGTTCACCAATGATTTCTTCTATCATGCGTCGAATATCGCTTGCCTCGTTCGAGAGCTGAATTCGCGACACAAATAGGGTGAGATTCTCCATCGGTGGCCTCGCCGAGGAGACCGGTTGAGGAGACCTTTGGGGCGGGCGCCTATTAACAGTTACACACCTGTCCTGCTCCCTCGATCTCCCTGAGGCAGGGTTCGCCTGCCTGGGGGATGGGTGGCACAACCTTTGGGAGATAGGAGGCCCCTCTCTTACTCTGTGGCTTGGTGAGGGTCTGTTAGCGGTGTTTATACCCTAACGGCCGCGCGTGCCTCTCCTTCTTCGGTGGAAGGGGGAGGAACTGCGCACCGAGCGAGGCGTAATCGAACACCTCTCCTCTGCAGTGGGAGGCAGGGAAGTGGGCAATGATGCCTCGACTCTCGGCATTGGACCGTCCCTATTCCTCATTGTGAGATCGGGAGCAGGGATCCTTTCCTGAACGGGAGGGGGGTTGACCGCTACCCCTGCATGCTGCGTTTCCACCCCACCTTCAGGGGGGGAGTTGGAGGCGGGAATTTCGTTTCCCTCGCTGCCCGACGTGCTTCTTGGAGATCTGGCTTGCTGAACTACTTCCGAGTAACTGGGCTTTGGGAGGAGCGTCTCTTTCAACGCATCTAACTCTGACCGGAACTGTTCTATCGAAATCGCTTTTTTCTGATTTGACACCACGTGTTGGTGTTTCAGTTCAACTATCGACTTTTGTACCTCATTATACTGTTCGAGGAGCACCGAGACGTTTACGTCACCCATAGAGATTACCGGTATTCTATGGAAGTTCGTAACGTAAAAGGTAATATTATTCTCATTATCCTGGAGGGTCGACACTTTATTTATAATGTCTTTCAGGGTATTCTCGTTTTTAGAATTACCTCTACGATTTGGGAGGGAAGCACCGAACAGGGTGTTTAATTGTACCCTCGCATGTTCTATTTCTTCTGAATCATAAAAATCATGACAGACAGATACAAGGTCTGACCTAATGTGATCTACATTGTCGAATATAAAACATAACCGAGGATTTTCTACAAGATTTACAGCAGACGACCCCATTGTATCTGTACCGGCTTGTGGGGGGGGGCGTAGCTGGTGGGGGCTGGTTGGGGGTGGAGATGGGGGGCAACGCCGAAAGGGGTCCCACTTTTTCGTCCCTTTAAATCATGCTCGGGATACCAACGGTTCGATGTTCAGGCATCTTTTCACATTAATTATGTAACTATTTCTATGACACAAAAAGTATACACGCGGAGCCACTGTACGATTATACCGTAACGTAATGAAACATACATTTCCCGCGATCACCGTCATAACTTTTACTATTAAACGGAAAATTCGCAATGTATATGATGGGGGTGGGGCGGGAGAGGGGAACGGGATGGGGATGCTAAACGGAGTGCCCACTCCTTGTCCCTTTAAATCATGTAAGCGTGTAAGTTTGTAAATATATCTAAAGTAATAAAACCTATTTATTTGCTTGGTCTTTCATTTAAGATTTCAGAGCCTTTCCCTGGCCTTTTGAAAATATTTTGAACCGTTTATGTAGTTAAAATTCACTCGTTCATTCGTTCAGTTCGTTCATTCGTTCGTAATTTTTCAAAGGGCTCACCCGCTCGTTCGTTCGTATGTCCGCTATTTCAAGATCACTGTTTACCTCCCTCCTCATAGGTCCAAGAAGGTAGTGCCGGATGTCGTTAGAAAATTTTGAGGATATATTATATGTATTATTATTAATTAAGTATTGTGGACCATCTAATAAGATTGTAACTGGGTAATCTTGGCACAGTTACAAATTTTATTGTATCGGTAACATACCGGTTCACTGACTT
>JAJOZX010001823.1:665000-730000 GCA_023014485.1 Bathynomus jamesi | reverse complement strand
ACCACTACACCATGGGCCTCACTCTTCCAAATGTCGTAATTCTTCTACATACTCGCAAAAACCAATGCCCCAAGGGGGTACCTCCCGCATGCCGTAACATTATATACATTTAACTGCAAACACGCAGTATAATTAACGTAAAGAACGACGCTTGTATAGGAGATATTCCGCGCAAGATGAGGAAGATATATATATATATTATATATATATATATATATATATATATATATACACTCAAAATAATCAACTCCGATTACTTACAAATAGAGTTAAAATTTTATGTATGATGCGGAACTGGGGCTCGTTTTCTCCTAGTCAATACACGCTTTGTAAAAGGAAGTTGCCCTTAAATTCCCCATATTTCTCAATTCTCTAATAAATATGACGTCTCTCCATTCACTTCCTATTTCATTTTTACCTGTAAAGTACGTACATATGATATATGTCTGATGAATGGGAATGTTGCTCCCCTTGCACTTCTGCAGCTAGAAGAATTAATCTAACGGAGCCGCGAAACCGGCGGAACGCGTAAAAAGGGTCATGAAACTTTTTCCTACTCAACATCTCTTCAGGAAATGTATGTACAGTATGTTTGTTTCATAAAGGAGGGTGTGGAAGAGAAATTGAACCTTTTTCTTTTTTCTTTGTGGGCCGAACATCTATTCCATTAATATATATATATATATATATATATATATATATATATATATTATGTACACATTCAGATTAAGCCTTCTATCTCGTCAGGGAATGTCTGTTTCATAAAGGAAGTCATGGAGGAAATTTTTTCTTTTTCCTTTTTTGTGGGCCGGGCATCTATTCCCTTAATATATATATACAGTATATATAACCTTTGGGTAACCTTTGGTTAGCTTCCGCCAGAATTGTTCATTCTGACGAAGGTCAAGCGTTTCACTCCACCTTAGACCTACAGTTTAACGTGGAATCCGAACCACGCCCCATTAGCAGCCTAGCGTCTTAACCACTAGGCCACCCTATGGTACCCATTTATCTACCAACCACTTTCTTTGTGTGGAAGGATGAACAGCTCGGTTTTGCTGTGCGCCGGCTGCCGTCGGGGCTCGAACTCGGGGCTGATAGATTCGTAGTCAGCGACGCTAACCACTACACCACCGAGGCGCATATCTCATGCGCATATATATATATATATACATACACACCTTCCGATTAAGCCTTCTAAGCCAGATTAAGCCAACTCCCTGGTTAAGAATTCTAATATAATTGAGGCTGCCAAGAGCTTCAGTATGCGTCGAGATATGCTAGTGAAAAGATCTTCTCTCCTTCTCTCTCTCTCTCCTCTCTCTCCCTTAGGCTACCTTCGTAGGTCAGGTTAGGGTACCCCTTTTGGGGGTAAGGCAGTCTCTCGGACCAACCCCCTATCCCCCTTCATATAGTTTTGGGCTAAACCCCTCTCCCTTGCTTGCATACCCCCTCCCCCATGGGTGCTAAACCCCCCTTTGCAACAATTGATCGACATTGCATTACAATTGCACTCGGCCTTCTTGTGGTCATACTACTGAACACATTTAAGGCAGGTAATTTGGCTTGTTGGTGCAGGACCTCGGATGAGATTCCGTCGCTGATTCCCTTATCCAGGATGAATTTTGTTGCAGCGTTTTGTATTCTTTGTAGCACTATCAAATTTGTATCGCTCGTTGTATGTAGTGGTATTGTCGGGTATTCGAGAACTGACTGGACGAGGGCCGTGTACAGTAATTTCTTGTTTTTGGTCGAAAGTCTTCTGAAGCGTAGAGTTTGTTGAGTTCTATTTTTGCCTTGTTTAATCTTGATATAGTGTGGTTTTTGTGGCCAAAACTGTTAATGGTCAGGCTAAGTGCTGTTCCTTGTTGCTTGTAGGGCTGTTGTTTATTCGTAGTTCGTGAGCCTTCCTACGCCCAATGTTAATTACTGTGAATTTTTGTGGGTTTGTCTGAATTTTCCACTGTCTCTCGAATTCGTCGATTCTGTCAATTTGTCGCCTCAGCCGGTTGGCGTGGTGCTCTTTACCTAGGTTTGACGTTCTTATTTGCGTGATGTCGTTCGCGTAGATGATATCTCCGGTGTGAGGAGTGGGTGGAGGCATTTGGGTGATGTAAAGTTTGTAAAGAGTGGGCGAAAGTATTGCGCCCTGGGGCACTCCTGCCAGGATTTCGAAGAGCGGGCCAGTGTAGGTCTTGTGATGGACGTAAGCTTTTCAGTCTTTCAGGAAGTTATACAGGATTTTTTCTAGGTTTGCGTCCAAATTTTGTTCGAGGATGCGATATTATAATCTTTGGTGTCACACTTTGTCGAAGGCGGCCTTCACGTCTCTCAGTACTAGCGAGACTCTTCTGCTGAATGCTAGTTTGTTTGGAACGGTTTCGTGTAGTATTGCCAAGGCTGTGGCTGTGCCTCTCTTTTTCCTGAATCCATGTTGGGCGTCTGACAGTGCGCCGTTGACCGTGAGGTGGAAGTTCAGTTTCCGAAGGAGTATTTTTTCCAGGGCATTGCCAAGTACCTCTAACAGGCTGGTAGGTTTGTAATTCTCGATGAGCTCTGCGGGTTTTCCTCCTTTGTAGACCATGATGATTTTTGCAGTTTTTAGTGCTTTAGGGAAGTATCCTATGGAGAGACAAGCGCTAAATATGTTTACTATTTCTTCGTGGATGTTGGAGGGCGACTTTTGGAGCAGTGTTTTCGTGATTCCGGAGGGGCCAGGTGCCTTTTCTTTGAAACTGTTGACCTTGTCTGTGACCTCTCTCACCGTGATTCTGAAGTTGGCGTTTAGGCGTTCTGCCCTACCGTCGGTAGAAGCCTGTCGTAGTTGTCTTGCAGCCATTGGTTGACCCTTCTTTCATTGTTTTCGTCGAATAGGTCATTTTCTTCGTTATTTATGTCGAACGTTCTTCTGAAACGATTTCGGAAACTTTCCGCTATTTCTTGATTCGGGTTGAGAGGTCTACCTTTTTCATTTCGGAGTGTCTTGAATTTTTCTGCTTTAGGAGTTCCTTTTAGCTTCCTGATCTGGGACCAGAAAGTTTTAGGGTCTCTTTCTACGTCTATCTTGTTGACGAGCGCGTTCCACTTGTGTTTTTTTTCAATCCACAGTCTTCGTAGTCGAGCCCTTAGGATGTTGTATTGTAGTTTGTTGGGCAGGTAGTTTATGTCATTATCTATCTGGTTCGTGATGTCGTTCAGTTGGCGTGTAATGGCGTCGGTTTCTTCGTTGGAGGAGGGGGGGCAGATTGCGGTGGGTGATGATAGGGACGAGTTTCTCCTTCGCCACCTTCAGCGCCTTTAGGAGGTTTGCCGTGGCGTCATCGATTACTGCGGTCCCACCGCCACTTAGTTCTGAGGGGTCGTGTTGGGCGAGTTCAGCTTGGTACTCTTCCCAGTTCGTCTTGCGGATGGAGCGGCGGGGACGGATTGGGACTTAAAGGGGCGCAGGCAATCTTCATTATGATAGGGATATGGTCGCTGGGTGTGGTAGGCCCCGAATAATGATGGGTGTTGAGGTAAGTCAAATTATTGGCAATGATTTTGTCGGGCCCCATTCCGGAAATTCAACTGTAAAAAGTTGTAAAATGGGGCCCTAGCCACTTCATTTTTCCTGTTTATTTCTGCCAATTGTTTCCCGTATTGGTTATTATGGTTATCGTCGAAGTCCACGTGTCTAGCATTCAAGTCGCCCATGATGTAAACTGGGCAGTTCTAGTTCAATAATTTGATTATGTCTGCGGATGAGATGGTGCCTCTCCTCGGGGGGCAGTATGTTGTTCCAACTTTAACCAGACTGCCATTGTTTCGTCTACAAAGCTTGTAATATCTTCGAAACGTAGCACGTTTGACGGCAATTGCGACACCGTCATGCGCTTCTTGCGATCTGTTCGATTGTATTATGATGTAATTGGACAGTTTTGTTTTCTGAGGTGCCTTTAGGCTGTGGCATTTAATGAGGATGATGTTTGGGTTCATTATTCTGTAGGCGTTGGCCAGGGACGTCTTCTGCGTGTACCAGTGCAGGACACTTTGCTGTAGTATAGTTAGGTTTGTTTGTCCCGCGTACATGTCGTTTGAGTTTTGCTTTTTGTTTCTGTGCCTGCGGGAGAGCACATCGCATTTCCTGAACGAATTTCTTTGAAGGCTGAGTCCTGGAGGACGTCGAGGTCCCCTCTGTGGACAGTGATTTCCTGGAGTTCAGTCAAGCGTGGGATGTCGTATGTGGTGTCCATGTTTTCAGTAAAGGTGTACTTGTAAGTCCCCCTCTCAGCCCTTTAACCAGTTCGGATAGAGACATGGATTCGGGGAAGGGGTTAGAAGCTTTCGCGACCACCCTTAGTCCTAGTTCCGAAGCCTTATGGTGAATATCATCAGTCGTCTTCGGTGTCGTCTTAGAGGATTCAGGGTTCAGCTTCTCAGGGGTTTTGCGGTTACAGTCTGCCCGGTTGGGGGCTTCACTTTTGATGCCTCTCTTCTTCCCGCGCGAGTGCGGCGGGGGCGTGAGACATCCGTAGAAGATTCTTGTTTGTTAACGGGTTCGGGTTCAGATTTGGGTTCGGGTTCAAATTCAGGTTCGGATTCATAAAGGGCTGGAATTGTACTTTCTGGAAGCCGTGCCGCGAAGATAGATGCCGAGGGGATATCATCGGGGGTGTTGACTTCCGGCATACCGTTTCTTCTGAGCATGTTGTTTAAGTGTTTCGAATACGTGCCTGGGGTGCCCATGTTGAGAAGATGCGCGTGAATGACGCATGTCAGCTAGGTCAGGCTGTTCGAGTTTTCGAGGACAATTTCTGTTGGTCTGTATTGGGCGCGAACCTCCTCGAGGGAGTTTGTGACTGCCGTTCTGTATGGTTGCAGAGCTTTAGTGGCAGATTCTTCTCGTGTTTTTTCCTTCCTTAGTCGGATGGCCTCCTTCTTCTTAGGGCACGCCATTGCTAAAGTGCGGTATGGGCCATTGCAGTTAATGCACTTTTTCTTGACTGTGCATTCGTTCCACTTTTGTCCCACTGCTGCGCATTCGGAGCAAACAGTGGTGTTCTTGGTCGGGTAGTCCTTGGAAGGGTGAGCGTCAATTTATAGCAATTAAAAAAGGTCAGAACATTTACGAATTCGTCCACGGTGATCTGTGAGGGGGTCGCGATCATCTGGAAGAGTAATAGTCCTGACTCAGCTGCTTTGCGTGCTATCTCCGGGGTCTTGAATTCTACTTTGACAACGTGGGTATAGTCTTTAATTTTTGTTACTTCTTCGACCTTAGCCCATTCATTCTCCTTCTTTTTTTCAACTTTTATCTCATCTTTTGATCGGCTGCCGATGTGGCGATCCAATTTTCTCATAAAGACAGAGCTCTTCGGTCTGATATCGAGGGGCACCTGGATAAGTATGCCCACATCATGAAGCGACGTTTTCGTATCAGATGCCAGTAGCTTCGATGCTTCTTCTTCCTTGCGTATGGCGGTGAACGTAGGGTGCTCACCGTAAAATCTAATGAAGGGCACACGTGCCCTGATGAAAACTTGCGAGATGATGAAACTCCTCGTTGCTTTCTTCGTTGTAGCTTTAATCCGAATTCGTGTTTGTCTTGAGGGTGTAGCGGTCGCCATCTTGTGATAGGAAGTGTGCCAAGAGATAGGGGTCGCCGGGGTCGGCCATCGGGCAGGGAGGGGGCTCGGGTGAGGATGGTAGTGTATGAAATGGGCTCTTGCCGGATCTCCTGCGGGGAATGACTCATGACAGACTTATGAGCGCCGCCTCCCCGCATGCTTGGATATCGTGATTGCAGTTTCCATACACGGAGACGGGGTGAATGAAAGTCGCATCGTGGTCTTTGGAAACCTCTAGCCCTGACATGCCTTACTCCCGAAAGGGGGTAACATGCCAAAGGTCAAGTGCAATTCTGGATGCAGTTCGAGCGAACCCTGATCTGGTCCTGGTCCGGGCTAAGCCTCAGACCTCTCTCGTTAGATCCTATTGATGCAAGCATCGAGAGACGGGTTCTAGTGAAGGTCCCAAACCCACCTCTCTGGCGCGGCCACCCCCAGCAAACCCTGGGTCTCTAGTGGTGACACATACTACCGTGAAATGCGTTCAACGAAGAAAAAGAAACGATGACTTATTTCTGCGATGTCCAAGTGAAGTCAATGCTGCTCGAATTAGACTGCCAGTGGCAAGATATTCTGGTAGATGAAACTCGTGTGACAAGCTTTTAACCCTCTTCACCCCCTTCGGGAAGTGAGTCTGGGTAAGCATGAAGCGGACGAGAAAGAAGTCTCGAGAACGGTTTTCCTCCAAGTTTGCGAGAGTAAGAGGCAGTAAGCGAGAGTAAGAGGCAGAAAGTAATGTAGCGAGCAGTGACTGTGACTGAGACTGTGACTAATTTTTTGCCCAGATCTTGAGTGTGATCCTTGAAGGAAAGACTTGTCTCATGGGTAATTTCCAGGAGATTGGGCGCTTGCACTCGCTTTACAGGGATTGAATTTCTGTTTAGGTTTAAAGAGAAGGAAGCGTTTCCTTTTTGGCGATGACTATTCAGGATTTTTTTTTTAATATTTATAGTTTATTGGCGTTAAGTTATACATATATCCTTTGGAGTTCATTGCTGGTTGTTGTTTAGCGAGGCAATAAATCCTTGTTGCGTCGTTGTTTCTGTGATTTAGTAGAAAGCCAAATTGTTGTTTGTGTATTTTTTGTTTATTTTTTGTGATTATATATTACTCTCGCGCATACTTAAATGACGGTTGGAATGGTGGAGATGGGTCTGTAGTTTGATGGGGAAGTTTTATTTCCTGATTTGTAAATATGGCATACTCTAACCCTTTTTAGGCAGTCTGGGAAGAAATAATTTTAAATGGATTGGTTTATGAGCTTTGAGAGCTTGGGCGCAATTAAGTTCGTGCACCCTTGTAAATTCTGTTTGTAATTGTGTTTAGCGTATACAGTTTTTGTTTTTCACTTGTTTTACGGTTGTTATAAAATCATTTGTCATAGTAGGTGACAAGAAGAAAGAGTGTGGCAGGGGAGGCCCTAGGAACATATCGAAGAAAACGGAAGTTTTGTTTTGCTCGGTGGTGGGACAGCGACACTCGAGACTCGTTTGCTGGAGAGCGCTTAGAGTGCGTGCAGATAAAGAAAAACCTGGCCATGGTAATATGGTATGCCTAAATCCCAAAGTAGTGCCAATAGTAAGCCTCCTTTTTTACCAGTTAGGTCGAACTTTGTAAATTAGTCGAATTTTTTTGTACAACCTACTGTTTTAGTTTCGGTCACGCTAGTTAAGTTTAGGTTAGGTTAGGTTAATCTAACCTAACCTAAAACAAATCAGAGGGTATGTAAAGTCTGAGGAACCACAAAGGGCAACTTATTTGACTTCGAGATTTTTTAATTAAAATCCTAACGCAGATGAAATTCGAAAAGAAAACGTTTTTTAGAGTATACCTGTAAAAAAACGCTTTCTCTAAACTTCCTTATTAGAGTCCCTACCCCTAATTTAACTCGCAAGATTCGCATAGGTATGTTGGCACATCTCTGAGAGTACTCTCTGGGATCGCTAAACGAAATTCTCGCGACAGTAGCTCGCATGCCCCAACACGCTCGATTTTCTCTCAACTGACATGTTCTCGACAGTTTCTCTCACTAGAAATGTCGTGAGTAAACCCAGTGGGAACAAGTATATATACAAAATTCCTTCATTAGACATAAACGTCTCATGGGCGAATAAGTAACGTGGCGGCTCACAAAATTCGAAACTTCAGTGACATCAATTCGAACCCACCGAGGTAAGGTAAATTTATTTCCATTGTATTTAATCTTAAAACTTAAGTGGCGCTCAGTATGTTGTTATTGACTAACATAAAAATAATGTGCATATAATTACAATCGGTTAATAAAAATAAACTACGATGAGATTTAACTGACCTTTTCTCTAATAAATGGCGCCACCCACTTCCATAACATTATTTTCAAGGAATCAGTTCGACGAAAAGTATTTTATCATATATCGACGTTTGATGAAAATATTATCGTCATTTCAGGGCACTTGGTCTACAAAAGAATTTTCAACATTTTCGTGGAAATTCCAGTCTCAGTTTAACATGCTCACCATGTTTCATGGTCTTAATGCAAAAATGTTTCCTTTAACAAAAAAAATAAGTGTTATTGTTGTATACGACCTCTTATATTTTCATAAAAAATTCAAAATTTTAAACTAATCTCCCGCTTGAAATGTGTTTTAAATGACGTAAATGTTTTAAAATCCTTCAGATAAATATTGATAAGAAACATGGGCCCTCGCGACAGGATGAACCGACTGTACGTACATGGATGGCATAGAGATGGCCGAAACTTCATATTAATAGGGATATGTTTTGAAAATCCATATTTACTGAAGAACAGAACTCGATAACCGTGAATACAACTGTCATCATAATTGAACAAACAAAAAATAACATTATTTCATGAGTGGAATCGGAATTAATACCAAAATTATTTGAAATCCGCTGAGTGTTCGCTCATAGTCATCCAATGAAAGAGTCACGGACAGTAATTACGAACTTTCGGGTCATGAAATCAAAATGGAATGAGGAACGTTGTTGAGTTCCGCATTGCGAAATTCAAAGGATTTTTAGTTCTTATTTATCACACCTTTAATTATACATTTTATTTTTCACAATGCGAGTCACCCCTTCTTATTAGTTACTGCTTTTGCTTTGGTAAGAACATCTTTCGTGTACAAACAAATACCGTTCTTTATTCAAGTGAGAGTCTGAATATGACCGATTTCTCTCTCTCTCTCTCTCTCTCTCTCTCTCTCTATCTGTATATATATATATATATATATATATATATATATATATATATATATATATACACACACACAGTATATATTTTATTGCTATTATTATTATTATTATAATATTATTATTATTATTATTATTATTATTATTAAAGTGCTGAAGCAAACTTTCACTGCATTATTCTAACCACATTTTTTTCACATACATTAAATTGACAACCCTTTTAAAAGAAAATTTATTAGCCCTTTAGTAAAGAAACAGCAAGAAACGAAAGTTTCAAATCTAATCACTAACCATAATCACTTTCTGTCATGCGTCTCGGCCATGAAAAATAATGAATGACTTCAGGATAAAGTTGTAGCCTGACCTCCTCTCTCTTTCCCAACTTTAAGAAGAGAGTCGAATTTATTTACGACATTCAGCGGTTACAGAAGGACATTTTCAGACTGGCGTTCAATTACAGTAATTATTTTGTTGATTTCCATCAGCGATACCTTGTCTTCTTACGTACAGAAGATTAATAAATCACGTATTGAATTTTAGATAGAATGCTACCACAAACAGGATATTATATAACACAAACAAACAAAGTCTTCATTCAGAAAAAGAATAGAAGTTACATAAGGTTTTACGATATTTATCAATATTTTTCTGTACAATTTAGATATCTGATATGGTATTAGTGTATCTAAACTATTGTAATCTGAATATGCCGTTGGAAGCATAGAAGCAAAATTAACGGGATTCAGTTTAATGATTACATAAGAGAAGTGAAAATGATAAGTAATAGTAATAGTAACACGAAACATTAAAAAAAAATAAAAATAATAATAATAAGGGTAAAAGTTTACAAAAGTAGTGTTTGATTATTTTACACAAGTTTAAATCAAATGATCAATTGTATATCTAGTCGAAAATAAATGGTGCTAAATAAAAAAGAAAATAGCATAAATTGTGAAATTAAAAGTGATTAATTAAATTAATATAATTTCGATAGTTAATTATAAAATGAGAACTTAATTACTTTGTTAACAATGGCAGCAGCGAACTTATACATTTGTAGGAGATAATGAAGTACTTCTTTAGTGCCTTGTGGGGGGGGGGAGCACTGGGAAAGGCGGGTGTATTGTTAAAACCTTCCTTGGTTCTTCTTTAATGTGTATACCAAATTTGGTGCAGATTACCCTAGCCGTTTATATGTGCATACACAAACATAGAGCAGATAGACAGACAACATGATGATGATGATCCCCTCCATATTACACACACACACACACACACACATATATATTGAGTAATATTTACAAGTGGGAAATAAAATGTGATGGATGTAATTTCAAAGTACAGTGGTTAATTTATGCTACAATTAACATACAGTACGGATGGAATTTAAAGAGATTAAGCGAGTGGTAATGAAGTGAATCGTTATGACAAAGGTATATACAGAGTATAATATATTCATATATGCTTTTGTGTATATAATGATGCGTTTTCATTCATTCGTTTTCATTGTTTTGTATCATGTCCTTTAAATTGCTCATTTACTGCATGAATTTTGTCAATTCTTCCATTCATTTATCCCATTCACAAATTATTTAAATCACTGAGAGTGTTTGAATCGTTTATATCTGAATTATTTAATATTATTAAAGTTCTTAGAAAATTATTTAGAAAAATACAATCGGTTCTATTCACATTTCATATTTAAAATTATGACAGTTATCATTTCTTAAACTAAACCATCGTATTGACGTCAATTAACCTAATTTAGGGTAAATTCAGGACTTATATTATATGATGTACAGTTGCGCTCATTATTCTTAGGCCACTTTTGAGAACAGATAGCGACACCTGGCATATATTTGTTGCGTGTACTACAAACGGTTGTAACATTTTATGAGTGAATCTGGGGTTTAGTGAGTGAGCGCTGATTGGTGTGTGTGTGTGTGTGTGTGTGTGTGATGAGACATTGTTTCTGCCCATTATTAATATATCATAATATAGATATGGTCCTAACAGTGTTTGGCTGGCAGTGATGTAGTTAGTGGTGGTGTAAACACGGCTGACAGTCGGGGCAGGGGGTGGTGCTGCTAATGTGACGTGCCAGCTCTTGTCTCATTGCCAAATGTCTTTAGAACATAATTGTTTCCATTTATCACTCTGGTTTACATATTACCAAGGAAACAAATGAATAATTAAGTATAAATTCAAGAAGGGGATATATATTAACAAGGGGAATGTTAATGACGTGAATAAAAAATGGTCTTTTAAAAGCTAAAAATAAACCTCCGGACGTGATGACAGTGTTCATGGTATTGGCAAGCCTGAACGAACTGAACGACCTGAAGTTTCAGTGTATAAAAACAGAGCCGTTGGTGGGTCTGTATCGAAGGAGTGACATTTCAAAGGAGTGACATAACAAAGGAGTGACATAAATACCGTAACGAAGGAGTGACATAACAAAGGAGTGACAAATCGGAGATAAAATTCAAAGGAATATAATTATTAAAATTTTATTTAAAAAAACAAAATTTGTTAGAATTGTTAAAATTAAGATTTTATTTCAAAAACTAGAAACCTAACCTAACCTAACCTAACCTAACAGTTGCAAGCCTCTCTTCCCTCTGGATTTGTTCTTTCTTCTTCTTTGTTGGTATTTTCGTGTCACTCCTTTGAATTTTATCTCCGATTTGTCACTCCTTTGTTATGTCACTCCTTTGAATTTTATCTCCGATTTGTCACTCCTTTGTTATGTCACTCCTTTGAATTTTATCTCCGATTTGTCACTCCTTTGTTATGTCACTCCTTCGTTATGTCACTCCTTTGAATAGGCCCGCCGTTGGTAGGCATTATTGCGCCCTGAGCAAATTCCACAACCTGCACCACCCATCCCCCCCTGTACTTATTTATTGATTCATTTATTTATTTATTTATTTACTTTTAATATTGAACATAGATTCAGATATTATTTTGTGTTATAACAAAGACAGAGAAAAAACCTGATATATGTAACTACATATATAGGTGGTTTACGAATGAAAAAAAACAATGTTTTGATGCATATTAAATCTAAATAACATTATAACATTACCAGATTGATGGGTATCTGTATGTTTCATACGTCACTGCTTAGAATATCTTCCAATTGGCAAATGGACAACAGCTGAATGGATACTACTGGTATGGCATTGTTATATCTGGAACAAAGGCTATTTCTAGATCAGCAACACTGATATAGTACTAAAGAGTCAGTGAGAGAAATATTATTTAGAAACGAAGAATATTTTGTATTGAGGCGGCATCATAAATGCATATAATTGTTTTGTATTAATAAGTTCCATGTTACAACTTAAGTGTTGAACCATTGCAGCTGTGACTGTTGGCGGTTTCTCACCTCAAAGGAGAGAATCACAAAAAATAAAACTATTACGGTGATTCATATCAATAAACACAGAGCCATTTAAACGATGATATTTGACAGTTTTGCAAAGGTGTTACACATTCATAATTACCATTGTATTTGAGAGATATTTTGTACATGAACACAACAAATTTAATATCTTATCCAGCCACCGTTGTTGTCTGTGACTTCCTACAGTCGATGTGGTACAGAAGCAAAAAGATTATATACCAGCTGCTGATTCCTCCTCAGCACCTCCCACTCACTAAATGTGTGTTGTAAAAGCTGGTCCGTTGTGCGTTCCTCCGCTGGTTTCCACACATTTATAATATTGACCCATATATTCTCGGTGGGATTCATATCACAACCCTTACTTGGCCAATCCAGAAGGTCGATATTTCTTTGCTCAGAGAACCAGCGTGTGACGATCCGTGCTGTGTGAATTGGGGACCTGTCTTGCATAAAAATGATTCGCTCAGGAAATGGCAGAGCATATGCACGCACAGAAAAAAGCATAACCTCTTCGAAAATTTCTATATACTGGTCTGCAGTAAACCTCCCTTCCATTTTGGTGAGCTTTCCTACACCATACAGATGAATCCATCCCCACACGTTACAGGTGACATGGCAGCTACGTGCTTCCTCATAGATGTGCTCTTGAGTATATCGAGTATTATTCCTCCTCCAATAATGAAGACGGCCATTGAATGTGGATGAAAAGATCTTTTCGTCGGTAAATATCACTCGGCTCCAAAAGTCAAGTCCTTTGTCAACATGTTGCTGAGCAAATCGAAGTCTATTTCTTCGATGTTGCTGATTTAACTTCTCCTTGATAGCCTAGGTCCGATGGTGTGACCCAGCTTCATGTAGCCGCCGCCTTACTGTCATTGCCGAAACATCAAGCTGCCATTGGATTACAGGCTTGCCGATATCATGAACACTGTCATCACGTATTATGGTTTTTATTTATAGAATATACAAGAACACCGTTTTATTCACGTCATTCATATTCCCCCTGTTAATATATATCCTCTTCTTGAATTTATATTTAATTATTCATTTATGTTTCCTTAGCAATATGTAAACCAGAGTGATGAATGGAAATAATTATGTTCTAAAGACATTTGGCAATGAGTCAAGAGCTGGCACATCACATTAGCAGCACCACCCCCTGCCCCCACTGTCAGCCGTGTCTACACCACCACTAACTACATCACGGCCAGCCAAACACTGTTAGGACCATATTTATATTATGATATATTAATAAAGGGTAGGAATAATGTCTCATCATTCACACACACACACACTGGCCAAACACCATATGCCAACCAACCAATCAGCGCTCACTTACTAAAACCCCCCGATTCATTCATAAAATGTTACAACTGTTTGTAGTACACACAACAAATATATGCCATGTGTCGCTATCTGTTCTCAAGAGTGTCCTAAGAATAATGAGCGCAACTGCACATCGTCATTACATACATACGTGTATTTTTAAATGCTTAGTTCTCTTTTCAGTAAAATATGATAAAATATCCACTAAGTGACAACGGTTTGCATCATCAACTTTTCCTATACTCAAAATAAAACCTACTAAATTTAGAATTTATGACTTCTTTTTTTGAGGGTGCATTCTAGGGAAAGTTTTTCCTTCTTTTGGGTATCAAAGCTTCTTGTCAGATGATACAATAACTCCTTTTAATGATACATAACTTCTTTAGATAGAAGAAGTGCTCCTCGAAACCTATATTTTGAGTGATTTGAGACAACAGAAGATATTATTTCCTTGCTTTCTTTTTCGTTTTATTAGTGTCACTTCAAAGACTCCGTTCGCTCTGTTCTATAAATTCTCCCACGTTACATGGTAACTGTTACATTACTGTAACTGCTACATTAATTGTACTGTTCTTGTTATTCATCTTGCGGTCACTCGTGTTATTATTGTATCGTTTTAATCATTTCCGAAATATTGTATAATGTTATTCTACTTCATTAAATGTAGTTGTTACTCGTGATTGTTACTATCAATGTTCGTGTAACGACCCAAAAACTTTATTCATATTTATTAAGTATAACCCATTACCTATTTATTAAGTATAATCCATTGCCCATTACCATTCTCTAATTTAACTAACTCCCCACACATATCATTGAAGTATAAAATGTTCAGTATGTATAAATTCTGGTAATATAGGGTGTTTCGCGCAACCCAATATACAGTATACACCTGGTAGAAGTTTCGTGCGTCGGACTCTCTTCACAAGAAGGTCAAGCCAAGCTGGTGGCCCCCACCTCTCTGTCTGTCTGTGTCTGTCTGTCTTTCTACATATATATATATACAGGGTGGGCCGTAAGTTTCCATACATAGGAAAAATAAACATTTTTTTATGGACAACCATTTTTATTTATATAATATGCTCTACATGGTTGCCATTGTTTTGAAAACACATTTCAATACGTGTTCCCCACTGTTGATGAACACGCATTAGCACAGTTGACGTTATGCTTCTAATGGCGTTGGTGATACGTTCCTTTAGATGATTTATGTCTCGTATCTTTTCCTGATACACCATGGCCTTCAAGTGCCCCCAAAGATAGAAATCAAGGGGGGTGAGATCTGGGGATCTGGGAGGCCACTCCACAGGACCACGCCGACCAATCCAAGCATCCGGAAACTGCTGATCCAAATACCGACGCACGTGAAGACCATAATGAGGTGGAGCTCCATCTTGCTGGAAGTAAACTGGGAAGTTACCTTCCTCGTTTAGCAGGGATGGGAAAATCTCTTCTTGCAACATGTTAAGATACCTTTCGGCATTAAGATTTCCACTGACAAAAATTGGTCCAATAATTCTGTCACCCCATATCCCGGCCCACACCATCACTTTACCGGCACCTTGCATCTTCGTCGGACTCAGCCAGTTAGGGTTAGCATTACTCCAATAACGTATGTTTTGCCGATTAACCTCTCCATTGACGTAAAAATTTGCTTCATCAGTAAGCAAGATCTTACGTCAAACGCATATTCTTAGGGTATCTGAAACATAAAAACAAACGTTTAATTTTTCCTATGTATGGAAACTTACGGCCCACCCTGTATATATATATATATATATATATATATATATATATATTCAGCTCTTGAGATATGATAGAAATGAGGAGCTTAAACAGACTGCATATTATGCTGCAGATAGACAGGAAATTCAAAGAAGTACAAAAGCGGTCGACTTGGGGGTAACAATGACCGATGATACCAAATTTGAGACACAAAATCAGATAGCAATAAACAAAGCAAAAAGAGTCGCGGGACAGGTACTAAGAACGTTCAAAAGGAGGGACAAGACAGTAATGATTCCCCTGCTGAGAACACTGATCATAGCAAAACTTGAATACTGCTCAGTTTTGACGTCCCCATATAAAAAGGAAGAAACGAAGAGAAGAAACGAAGAGACATTTCACAGCCAAGATTGATGGCTGCAAAGAACTCAACTACTGGGAAAGACTACGTAAACTAAATCTGTACTCCCTGGAAAGAAGAAGAGAGAGGTACACCATAATCTACATATGGAAAATGATCGAAAAACTGCTACCAAACCTCAAACTAAACCCAATTACCATTGAAACAACGCTGAAAAATAGGAAAGGCAGAATGTGTAGTGTTCCCAAATTAAAGGCCCAACAAGGGACCTCCTCAACACTGAAGGAAAATAGCTTGGTTGTCAGAGGGTCAAGACTTTTTAACCAGCTTCCAAAAGACCTCAGAAACGTTACGGGGGTGAAAGTTGAAGTCTTGAAGAGAAGACTAGATGCCTGGCTCAGGACGGTACCAGATGAGCCGGTGTACCTGGCTATGTGCGGTGTCGAGCACAAGAGAGCAACTCGCTCCTCCACCAAGCCAGGCCTAGCTGCGGGGCCACCAGCTTGACCTTCGTGTGAAGAGAGACCAACACACGGAACATCAACGAAACACCCTTTACTTGAATTTTGTATATAATCTTGTATAAAAAATGTAATTATTTATGTAATAGTAAACTTAATATAAATATGTACGTAATAATATAAATATAACTTAACATTACGACGCCACTCAGACATTGCAGCTTTCTTTAACAAATTAAATGATTTATTTTAAGATTGTTATAGTATGCAAATTTCTTCATTTTAAAGTTCCACACTCCATTATTGTCGCGTTTCTTTATGTCGTTGTTCAAAATTAAATCGTTCATGTATTCACCATTGGTGGATAAGGAGGCCTTCCCTACTCTTATAATTCCTGCAGCCACTCTGGCCGAGGCAAGGTGACCGATCTTCCATACAACTACTACTGAGGCCTACTGTCGCTTAATTTTGCTGATCAACGCGAAGCGGTGTTACGACACTGGGCTACGACTAGTGATGTAGCGGATGTCATTTTTTTCACATCTGCGGATGCGGATGAGGATGTTTGATTTCAACATCCGCGGATGCGGATGCGGATGCAGATGTCTACATTTTCGTTATTTTTAGGATATATTCGAGATTTGTTGTGTTTAACGTATATAATAAGTTATTATATAGAGAGAGCTGTAGCTATAATGTAGTATAATTGATTAATTGTACAATAATTGCTGTACTTTTCTCTGAACATATAAAATAATATCAAGCATCTAACTAATATAGAAATCAATTAGTGAATTCGTCTGCAAATAAATTCGTTATATTTTGTTGAGTTTCAGCCACAATTAGAAACCATAATTGTGTTACCAGGATGCGGGACGTGAACCCAACTCAAATGCACCCCACCGACCTCTTTCCCCAACCTCCACCCTTATAGAAAGAGATCTTTAATTAGCTTGATAACTATTTATATTAAGTTTAAAGTTTTATTAGGCATATTTATAAATGAGTAATTAAAATAAAGTAAACTAAGATGTTCATCGTTTAATGTTCAAACTTAATTATAGGAAGGTTATGCTTCAGGAACATTAATTTTTCTGCCTTTTCTGCTGCCAGTCTGTTTCTCTTTTCATCATATATTAATCCAGCACTGCTAAATAATCTCTCGCTTGGTACGTTTGTTGGAGGACAGGCTAAATGTTTCCTTGAAAGTTTACTCAAGTATGGATAGATATTCTGCGTATTTTTCCACCAACTAATAGGATTGTCACATGCAGCCAGGCGTTTTTCTTGGTGATAGCTCTCGATCATTTTTACTACATCTTTTGACATCGCGTAGGTCTCGTCATTGCTGCTTGACTCAAGAATCTGAGAGACAGATTCTGTGATAGATTTGCTTGTTGAAGGTGTTGGTTCTGTCACTGAAACTTTTATTCTTTTGGTGGGTGGCGAAGCGACAGATTCAAGAGATTGAAGCTCTTCAACTGCTTTGCCAAGTGATGATTTAACTCGTTCTAATGTACTAGGTGAAAATAACTTAGCTTTGTAACGTGGATCTAAGTAGGTTGCAAGAGAGTAACTTCATACAAGAACAGCCTCTAGTCTTGTCGCTTGCATCACTTTTGCGCACAATGAACTAGTTCTCTTAATATAGTAGAATTTGATAATTTCCGCTTATTAATGACATTTTATCTCAACGGTCCACATCCGCACGACATCCGCAGTCCAAAGTGCGGATGCGGGTGCGGATGCGGATGCGAGAAAATGTGCGGATGTTCCGCGGATGCGGATGCGGATGCGGATGTGACCTACATCACTAGCTACGACGTACCCCGTAAAAGGAGAAAAGTATTACAATAACTTTACATAGTAATGTTTCTCGTAGGTGAAAATAAAAAATAATTAATAAATTGTAAATAATTTTGGATTGACACCTTGAAATTTCATAACGTTCTGTCTGCAGCTTTAATTCGGTTTTGGATGAATAATAAATGAATTATTCATTTATTCACTCGCTTATTTATCAGGGAAGATTTGACATGGATTTCACATTCAGCATTTCTTTCAAAAGATAAATATATAAGTAAATAATCTTTTTATTCAGCACTTTGGTAAATGACAGCCCAAATTCTATGTATTTTTTGTCAACAAATCTTTATGAACGAAGTTATATGAGTATCATTACGTTCCGTACTTGAAAATGCTTCGCAAGAAAATGGAGCTTCTTTTTTTGTAGTATATAATTTTCTCTTAATTTCTTTGGCATTTTTAAACGCATTTCTATACTTTATTTTTATTATTATACTGTATATATATATATATATATATCAACGTAAAGAACGACGCTTGAATAGGAGAATATTCCGCGCAAGATGAGAGCGAGAGAACGAAACAAATGAAAAAATGAGGTAACCACCCGGGTATCGAACCCGGGATCTTCCGATTGCCGGTCAGATATGATAACCATTACACCACGGGCCTCACTCAATCAAATGCCGTAATTCCTCTACATACGCGCAGAAACCAATGCCCCAAGGGGGCACCTTCCGCATGCCGTACATTATATACATTTAAACTGCAAACACGCAGTATAATTAACGTAAAGAACGACGCTTGTATAGGAGAATATTCCGCGCAAGATGAGAGCGAGAGAACGAAACAAATGAAAAAATGAGGTAACCACCCGGGAATCGAACCCGGGATCTTCCGATTGCCGGTCAGATACGATAACCATTACACCACGGGCCTCACTCAATCAAATGCCGTAATTCCTCTACATACGCGCAGAAACCAATGTCCCAAGGGGGCACCTCCCGCATGCCGTACATTATATACATTTAAACTGCAAACACGCAGTATAATTAACGTAAAGAACGACGATTGAGTGAGGCCGGTGGTGTAATGGTTATCATATCTGACCGGCAATCGGAAGATCCCGGGTTCGATTCCCGGATGGTTACCTCATTTTTTCATTTGTTTCGTTCTGTCGCTCTCATCTTGCGCGGAATATTCTCCTATACAAGCGTCGTTCTTTACGTTAATTATACTGCGTGTTTGCAGTTTAAATGTATATAATGTACGGCATGCGGGAGGTGCCCCCTTGGGGCATTGGTTTCTACGCGTATGTAGAGGAATTACGGCATTTGATTGAGTGAGGCCCGTGGTGTAATGGTTATCATATCTGACCGGCAATCGGAAGATCCCGGGTTCGATTCCCGGGTGGTTACCTCATTTTTTCATTTGTTTCGTTCTCTCGCTCTCATCTTGCGCGGAATATTCTCCTATACAAGCGTCGTTCTTTACGTTAATTATACTGCGTGTTTGCAGTTTAAATGTGTATATATATGGGATGAATTTCACAATAAAACACGTGAAATGAATGAATGCTGCAAACCCACAAGGAAAAAGAAAAACGATTCCAAGGCCTTTCGTGTATTCAAAGCTACACCTCGTCAGGGAATGAAGATAAAAGGCGAGACGCCCATAAATATATACAACGTACAGGAAAAACAAAACAATTAGCACATACTTATCAAGGGTTAATGAGAGGCAAAAGAAATTTTAACATGATATCGTCAATTTTATACGTCCCCGCACTGTTATTGAAATTGTTTTTAAAATCAATAAATGCACATTCTAGAATATTTCGTTCTATTATATCTCTGTTTTTAACAAGCGCTTTAGAACTATCCCACTTGATGCTATGGTTACATCTATACATATGGTTAAATAAAGCATTGGAAGTGTTAGCTGTTCTACAAGCATATTTATGCGCTCATAATTCGTCTTTATCTTTTGTACCATGCATAGGATTGCCGTGTGGGCTTTCCGCTCGTTTGGTAGACGGAATTGTATCCGTAGGGCTTCCGACCATGTCACTCTTGGAATGATGGGGATCCAGGAGGACTCTACTTTGGATCACGTTTGACGTCAACGCTCGTGAGCGCACACAATTCTCTTCAATAAATGTTAACTCTCATTGATCACTCACCTCGGTTAACTACTTCGTCTCGGAGAATTCCCATCGAGCAACTTAGTCCGACTTCTTCGTGAAGTAATTTTTATAGTTGGGATACAATTTCATAAACTGAATTTTCACGGTGAATGAAAACAATGAAGTTCACTTCTTTAGGCTTTATTATTTCACGAGTTCATAAGTTACATTGACGAATAACAGTGGTTTAGGACTCCATTTTAGAGATTCTTTAGGAAGTAAATGTAATAAATTCTTATTGTAAATTAAAATATAGCCTTAGTCGTATATAAGCCGAGGTAGCGTCACTATACAATCCATCACAGAGCATGCGGCTTATGGCACAGTTAAGGGCGGCGAGATGGCGAAGAACCTCGCCGTCGACTCTCTCAGGGTTTCTATGGCCTCTGGGTAGGCGGGGTCGAGGTGGATTAAGTGTCACCTTTTTACGGGGGGTTTTCGGGAAAGGTTTAACAGCAAGCGCCTATGAAAGTGCTTCACATCAAAATTTGGGTGGTATTATATTGAAGCGGGTAACCCACTCAAAAAAATGAAATATTCCTTGCCAACCTGGATGTTTTCTTTCGGGGTATAAATTATCATTGTTTCTGTCTAGGGGCGCCAGAATGGCGGGCATTTTGATAGGACTAGTCCCCACAAAAGGATTTGGTTGGAGAGGAAACTATAGAGTGCACCTGAATTCTATAGTTGAGAGAACCTTTTTAAGCGATTTTTATAATTAAGTTAAAGACTAATCAGGGGAAGCTGAAATTTAAACTGTAACTGGGCCAGGATAAGAGCAGGAGGATAGTATAGGGGTTGGCACTATTATGCTTTATCTACGGGAATGGCAAGAGAGTTTTTAGTAAAATCTGACTAAACAAAATGTGTTTATAAACACTTCCCTTCACACTGTCGGGCGAGATGTAAGTTATTATACGCGTATCACATTGGTTTCATACATGTATCACATTGATTGCGGTCGAGAGGTTACATGGGATTACAGGAGGTTACATGGGGATACGTGGAGGTTACAAAACATTGCAACACTCTGTGATGATATGACTAAGATATTTTGGTTTACATTAGGACGTAATTCGTCAGAGATGAACTCGTTTGAACCGTAGCGTTTACTGCTATGGGACAGGACAGTTATGAAACTTTTACCGTTCGTTTGAAGAAAATTTAATAAATAAAAAGGTTAATGTTCTTTTAACACATAAGCAGCATCTCTATTTAAAAATTATAAAGGTTTAATCTACAACAAAAACCGACTTCTTCAACAAATACTAATTTTTGTGCCAATGCATAGTTACAGAGATATAAAGAAATTAAAATTGAAATAAAAATATATCAAACAACTGTTCGCCATGTTTGTTTGGTGAAGATTGGCCAATGACATTTTGTCTCTTGAATTACGTCACTATCACCTCACTTCTCCAGTGCAGTTTTTGTTCAGTTTTCAGGTTAGTTTTCATGGCTATGTGCAATGGATGTGAAGTAGAATTTGAAGACCTAATTCGCCTTATTGGTATTGATGTTCAAAAAGCTTTGGATTTCTTTTCTAATACAGTGTTATTTTGCCATCACGTAAATGCCCCAAATATGATAGAGTGCTATCTCAGAAAAGGTTAGATCTAGTTATGTTAGGTCTAGTTATGTTAAGTCTAGTTATGTTAAGTCTAGTTATGTTAAGTCTAGTTATGTTAAGTCTAGTTATGTTAAGTCTAGTTATGTTAAGTCTAGTTAGGTTAGGTCTAGTTAGGTTAGGTACTTCCCTCAGCAGAGAGTTTTTTGTTTTAATTTAGACATACAGTATTTTGAAGGAATCTGAGATCCGTTTCTTGTGAAAATCAGTTTTTTTTTAAAGATATTTTCATTTGCATCAAAAATGAAGATATCTCGAAAACTACTCATTTGCACAAGAAACGGATCTCAGATTCTTCTAAACCATATTGGAAATACCCAGAAAAATACTTTCTAATTAAAAAAAATACAGCTTATGCGTTAAAATGAATTTTGACCAATAAAAAAATTAGTTTAACTCTAGCATATAGCGTAAAACATCAAAGAATTTGAGGAAAATAAAAAAAGTTAAAATGCAAAATTTTTTTGTAAATTTTTTACTTACAAAGTTACTCAATACTTTATGTGTTCACCTTTTACTTGAATGACTTCAATGATTCGTTTTCGGTATTTTTCTACAAGGTTTCGATATCTCCCAGCAGAAATTTTAGCCTATTCTTCTTAAAAAACTTCTTGCAATTAACCATAAATTCACGATTACATTGAGATCTGGGCTTTGACTGGGCCACTCGAGAAGCTTGAAATTCTTTTGTTTAAACCATTTCATGGTGCTCTTACTTTTATGTCTTCGATCATTATCTTGTTGCAGTATCCAATTGCGACCCATTCGCAACTCCCAAACTGAAGGAAATACATTTTCTTCTAAACTTTCCTGATATTTCTTTGAATTCAAGATTCCATTGATGACAACAAACTTTCCTGGGCTATAAGCACTAAAGCATCACTAAAGAAGCAAACTACCACCATCGTATTTAACCGTAGCAAGGATTTTTTTTCCTCGAATGCAATATTTGATTTTCGCCAGACATACCTTGCGCGTTGTTCCTGAATAATTCAATTTTGGTCTCGTCTCTCCAGAGAACGATCTTCCAGAATGCAAATCCATCATTTTGATAATCCTTGGCGTACTTTAAACGGCTTCTTTGTGCTTTTTCATAGCAGAGCTTTTCTTCGTGCAACTCTTCCATTCAGACCGTTATTTTTCAATGTACGACGTACCGTAGAGCAGGGCTGGATTAAGCATTGTTAGGGCCGGGGGCAATGAATATTTTCGGGCCGGTGTCACTAGAAAAACACTAGAAAAACACAATTCTTTACCTGATACATCATACATGAGTGATGTGATCAGCTGACTGGGATCGATCAACAGAAAACGAAACAAAAACAAAGATGTGATTACAGAAAATGTATACTTTGTTCACATAAATGGGATACTAAACTAGGTTTTGTAGAAGCGGAATCTAGAATTTTTTTTTCTTCCTCACGGTCGACCAATTATTTCAACGGTAGATTATAGCGTTTACATAGTTTCTTGGTATCGGTCAGCATCTTGGGGTCGGTCAGCATCTGGGGCTGGGGGCAAATGCCCCCTTTGCCCCCATTATAATCCGCTACTGCCGTAGAGGGATGGACATCGATCTTAGACAGTCTTAATGTTTGGCAAATATCACTTGCAGTCACTCGTGGATGCGGCAACCATCATAAATGGAATTCATAGTTTTACTCTTATCTTCCTATAACTCTTTCCAGACTCGTGTGCAGCAATAACAGATCTCTTAAGACTGTAGACAGCTCTTTACCATGACAACCCATTGCTTACTAATAGCTTGTAAATTTTGTAAATAAATTTTTAATTTTTCTCAAATTCTTTGATACTTTATGTATGTTGGAGTTGAACTAATTTTTTCATTTGTTAAATTTTTCCATATGAACGGCAAACTTTTCGTAACTATCTCGTGCATGGTACAAAAGATAAAGATAAAGACAAATATAACTGAACCATTTCTCTGTACGAATACTTATGAGCGCCACTGTATACAGATATATGGTGTGTGTATATATATATATATATAATATATATATATATATATATATATATATTGTAACAAAAACACTAAAAGAAACAGACGTAGATCAGTTGGAGAACACCAGAGTGAATAGAGTAAATAACGAAAAACGAGTGGGAAATCACGATAATAGACTGAGGTTATTTCTGAAAAAGGAAATAAAACAAACAACAAAAACAAAGGCCTCGAGTCATAATGTGGAAAGAACCGTATGCATATACTATGCAAAGGGCTTTTGCAGATATAAGAGAGGACAGTATATATACTGTATGAGCACCCTCCATGTGCAATTTCTGTTATAATAACGGTCACTGTAAATTTGGCAACAGCTACAAATTTTATCATCCCACCATTTGCAAGTACTATGCAAGGCAGAGGGTCTGCAAATATGATAAAAAATGTTACTATCATCACCTCCCAACAAACTCAAGGGACAATAGGAAAAACGGCAAGAAACCTTTGAGTACAAACCAAGTAGCAAATTTTCTCGACATCGCAGACACAGTGCGGCTACTAAGCCTCATTTAGCACATGCAGTCGACACAGCTGAGAACCTCCGAGCTGATCCGTTACCAAGCAAGAAACTACCAGAACAGGTAATCGGAAATGGAGCTTCCTTGGAGGACCATAACAATACAAAATACGC
Source organism: Bathynomus jamesi (assembly GCA_023014485.1). Classification (NCBI taxonomy): domain Eukaryota; kingdom Metazoa; phylum Arthropoda; class Malacostraca; order Isopoda; family Cirolanidae; genus Bathynomus; species Bathynomus jamesi. The sequence continues at coordinate 705,651 of JAJOZX010001823.1, read as the reverse complement.
GACATTAAAGGAAGTTGTATGTGGAATAGTCGAAGGACAACGCAAAACAGGAAACATAAATGTAGTCCTGGCAAATATTCAAAGGCTAAGACCAAACCACACGATAAACAAAGTTTCATACCTGCAAGAATTTATGGAAGAAACAAGGACTGACATCGCATACCTCTCATTAACACATCTCAAAGACTGACAAAGAGATTGTGAAAACTGCAAATACTGCATAGATAAAAAATATATAAAAATTGATGGTTGCAACATACTACGAGCTGACAGAACAGAAAAACGAAAAGATGGCTGTGATATATACGAGGGTGGGCTGAAAAGTAATGCCTCCACTTGAATAATTCTGGATTGTGTAGAGGTAGCCAGATAAAACCGGCTTTGTGTTGTAACTTCATATCCCCACCCCATTCCAGATTGTGTGCAGTTAACCAGATAAAACCGGTTTTGTGTTATAGCCTAATATAGCCTACACTCATTCCACACGTTGGTTCAGTATCGATTACAATAGAAAGGAGTAAAGACGTTCGGTTCAAGCAACGTACTGTAATTGAATTTTTGACCGCAGAAAGTGTTGCTCCCATAGGTATTCATCGGCGAATGCAAGCTGTGTACGGCAAACAATGTGTTGATGTGAGTACCGCTCGACGTTGGGCGAGACAGTGTAAAGAAAGAGAAGCAGGGGAAGAAGATTTGTGAGCCAAACCGCGAAGTGGAAGACCTGTAACGGTAACCGACGAGTCTCATCGGAACTACGTTGACGAATTTATTTGAGTGGAGGCATTATTTTTCAGCCCACCCTCGTACATACATGAGAACCATATGACAAGTTCAGTAATAAGTAAATCAAACTACAATGTGGAGTTCTTATCAGTTAAACTTGATACTAATAGTCATCTATAGACCCCCAACACTACAACTGCAAAGTTCTCTGAAGCCATTGCCGACATCAGAAACCTAATAAAGTCCTTACACACCCCGTCCTCGAATATAATACTCTGCGGTGATTTTAATTTCCCATATATATATATATATATATATATATATATATATAATACACCAGGACAAGGGGAGCACAAGATAAGACGAAGAGCAAGCAAAAATGTTGATAGCTCGAACAAATGAATTTATGTTAATACAGGCAATAACAGATAGCACCAGAAAAAAAATAGCTGCTTGAATCTGGTATTCACGAATGACATCAACTTAACCAATGATATAAAAATAACACCAACAAATATCTCAGCCCACAACACTATCAAGGTATCCACTGATATGGGGGGAGAACTAAAAGAAAATACTCATGCTGAAGAAACAAGGAAACTTTAGATTTTCAATCTAAACTCTAAGACTATAAATTGGGAAGAAATTAGATCCCATATGGCACAGATAGAGTGAAAAACAGTCTTAGAGGATACAACAACAAAAGAAATGCTAATAACCTTGGGGGAACAAAAAGCTGGAAATCTGAGAATAATATGTTCCGAAAGTACAGCCAAAGGGAAAGAGGAACTATTTCGAGAGGCAAAAGCAAACACTATTCCGCAAGAGAAGGAAAGTAACCACGAACTTAATTAATTGCACAGACAACACCACCAGAAACGTGATACAAATAAAATTGGAAAATATAAACAGGGAAATATAATTCCTAATTAAGGGTCATTCAGAGAGGAAAGAGGAAGATGCGGTGAAAACAATAAAACATAACGCGAAAAGATAAACAAAAATGCCAACCACTATCGCACCCTTAAGGAAAGAAAATAATGAGCTGACCGATGGTCTGAAAGAAATATCTGAAATATTAAAAGCTCAATATGAGTCAACTTTCAGTACCCCAAATAGAGACAAAGTAGTACCTGACAGAAACATTTTTTCTGAACAGTAATTAAATAGAGAATGAATGAATGAATGATTTTGAATTTAACGCAAAAGATATAACGAAATCTATAGAGCAAATGAAATCACATTCAGCTACAGGTTCGGACAAATGGAATGCCTTGTTGATTAAAAACTGTAAGAACGAAATAGCTACACCTCTTAATTGGATATGGAGAAGATCCCTGGACACGGGGGAAATACCGAGCAAACTAAAAAGAGCGAACATTGCCCCTATATATAAAGGGTGGATACGTCTCAAGCAAAGAACTATAGATCGGTGTCACTGACATCACATCTCACCAAAATATTTCAAAGAATGGTCTGGAGAACCAGCACGGATTCCAATCAGGAAGATTATGCTTATCAAAATTAATAGAGCACTATAACAATATCATAGACGCACTTGAGAGCAATGATAACTACAATGTAACATATACGGATTTTGCTAAAGCATTCAATAAGTGTGATCGAGACATAATAACACACAAAATGAAACACATGGGAATAACAGGCAAAGTGGACAAATGGATCTACAGCTTCCTCATGGAACGGCAGCAAGCCGTAAAAATCCAAGATATATCATCATCAAAATCGGAAATACGCAGCTCAGTTTCACATATTATTAGCCCCACTGTTATTCATTATCATGCTAATAGACATGGACAACGATGTAGACGACAACAGTATATTAACATCCTTTGCTGACGATACAAAGATCAGCAGAAATATCGGCAATACAGAATAGGTGGAAGCCGTACAGACGGACACACACAGAATATATAAATGATCAGAAGACAATTACATGAATTTTAACGCAGAGATATTTCAGCTCTTGGGATAGAGAAGAAATAAAGAACCTAAACAGACAGCATACTATGCTCCAGATAGAGACAAGAAATTCCGAGAAGCACAAAAGCAAAAGATTTAGCGGTAATAATGACCGATCATGTAAAATTTTAAACAGAGAATCAGATAGCGATTAACAAAGCAAAGAGTTACGTGACAGTTACTGAGAACCTTCAAAAGAAGAGAAAACTGCTGAAAACACTGATCATACCAGAACTTGAATACTGCTTAGTCTTGACGTCCCCATACAAAAAAAAAAATTAATAAATTAGAAGTTCACAGGAATTTTAGAGCCAAGATTGATGGCTACAAAGAACTCAACTACTGGGAAAGACGACGTAAATTAAATCTATATTCTCTGGAATGAAGAAAAGGGAGATACACCATAATATACATACAGAAACTATCGAAAAACTGGTACTTAACCTCAAACTAAATCCAATTGACACCCAAAAAATACTGGAAAATAGGGAAGGTAGAATGTTTAGTGTTCCCAAACTAAGGAGTTAAATAGCTTGGTTGTCAGGGGTGCCAAGACTTTTTAACCAGCTTCCAAAGAACCTCAGAAACGTCACAGGTGTCAAAGTTAAAATCTTTAAAGGAAGAATTAGATGCGTGGCTCAGGATGGTACCAGATGAGCCGGGCGTGACTGGCTATGTGCGACAGAGATCGCAAGAAAGCAGCTTGTTCCTCCATCATGCCAGGCCTAGAGGTGGGCCACCAGCTTTAACTCCGTGTGAAGAGAGACGGACCCACGAAACTTTTACCAGGTTTTACGTGTATGTGTGGTGTCGAGCGCAAGAGAGCAACTCGCTCCTCCACCAAGCCAGGCCTAGCTGCAAGGCCACCAGCTTGATCTTCACGCGAAGGTCAAGCTGGTGGCCCCGCAGCTAGGCCTGGCTTGGTGGAGGAGCGAGTTGCTCTCTTGCTCCCGACACCACACATAGCCAGGTACACCCGGCTCATCTGGTACCGTCCTGAGCCAGGCATCTAGTCTTCCTTTAAGGATTTTAACTTTGACACCTGTGACGTTTCTGAGGCCTTTGGAAGTTGGTTAAAAAGTCTTGCCCCCTGACAACCAAGCTATTTTCCTTCAGCGTTGCGAAGGTCCCTTGTTGGGCCTTTAATTTGGGAACACTACACATTCTGCCTTTCCAATTTTCCAGCGTTGTTTCAATGGTAATTGGGTTTAGTTTGAGGTTTGGTACCAATTTTTCGATCATTTTCCATATGTAGATTGTGGTGTACCTCTCTCTTCTTCTTTCCAGGGAGTACAGATTTAGTTTACGGAGTATTTCCCAGTACTTGAGTTTTTTGCAGCCATCTATCTTGGCTGTGAAATATCTCTTCGTTTCTTCTAGTTTATTAATTTCTTCCTTTTTATATGGGGACGTCAAAACTGAGCAGTATTCAAGTTTTGCTATGATCAGTGTTCTCAGCAGGGGAATCATTACTGTCTTGCCCCTCCTTTTGAACGTTCTTAGTACCTGTCCCGCGACTCATTTTGCTTTGTTTATTGCTATCTGATTTTGTGTCTCAAACTTGGCATCATCGGTCATTATTACCCCCAAGTCGACCGCTTTCGTGCTTCTCTGAATTTCCTGTCTATCTGGAGCATATGTAGTCTGTTTAAGTTCCTCATTTCTACCATATCTCAAGAGATGAAATTTCTCGGTGTTAAAAGTCATATTGTTGTCTTCTGACCATTTGTATATTTTGTTTGTGTCCCTCTGCAAGGCCTCCACTTCTTTTGCATCGCTGATTTTTCTGCTGATCTTTGTATCGTCTGCAAAGAATGTTACTATACTGTTGCTGTTTACTCCACTCTCTATGTCTGTTAGCATGACAATGAACAGGAGTGGAACCATTACTGTACCTTGTGGTACTGAGCTGCGTACTTCGGATTCTGATGATGATACACCTTGAATTTTGACGACCTGTAGACGTTCTCTGAGGTAGTTGTAGATCCATTTTCCTACTTTGCCTGTTATTCCCATATGTTTCATTTTATGTGCTACTATACCATGATCGCATTTGTCGAAAGCCTTAGCAAAATCCGTGTATATGACATCATAGTTTTCATTGCCTTCAAGTGCATCCAGAATATTGTTATACTGCTCTATAAGTTGTGATAGGCATTATTTTCCTGATCGGAATCCGTGCTGATTTTCGTTGAATCTTTCCAGTGTTTCTAAGAAGTCATAGATTTTCTCTGACTATTCTTTCAAATATTTTGGTGAGGTGGGACGTCAATGACACTGGTCTATAGTTCTTTGCGAGAGATCTATCCCCTCCTTTATATATAGGGCCAAGTTTTCGCTCTTTTTCATATGCTCGGTATTTCCCCAGTGTCTAGGGATCTTCTCCATATCCAGTATAAGGGTGTAGCTATTTCATTTTTGCAGTTTTTAATCAGTAGTGCGTTTCATTTGTCCGGACCTGCAGCTGAATGCGATTTCATTTGTCCTACAGCTCTCGCTACACCTTCTAGGGTAAAATCAAAGTCTGTTATACATTCTCCTTGCAATTTCTCTTCGAAGAATGCATCTATGTCAAGTATCGTTTTGTCACTTTTTGGGGCACTGAAGACCGATTCATAATGGGCTCTCAATGTTTCAGATATTTCTTTTAGATCGTCTGTTAGTTCATTATTTCCTTTCCTTTAGGGCCCGATAGTAGCTCGCGTTTTGGTTTCCTTTTCGCATGGCTATAAAAGTATTTTGAAATTTCCTTTATTGCTTCTACCGCCTTTTCCTCTTCTCTATATATACTGGGTGGGCCAAAAAAACTATTACCCTGATTTTGAACAATATAATTTTACCTTTATCAAATGTCATTTGTACAATCAATACGTGTCCTGTATAGAATTTCATGGTCTATCTCGTGGAGAAGTTGGATTTTTGCTAACTGTAATCATTATTTTGTAATTCGCTGTTATACAGACACGGGTAGAAAAACTCTGATTCTATATATCTACCAAATTGAGTCCAAGATTATGCAGAATGTGCCCTCCTCCATTATCAATGCACGCTTGCAATCTTGATTTCTCCCTTATCGACGGCAGTACCGCATCAAGGATTTTTTCTTGGTAATAAGCCGCAGTGATTTTGGCATTTTGATCAACTAACACAATCTCTGAGAGAGAGAGACAAGAGAGAGAGAGAGAGAGAGAGACGAGAGAGATACAAGGAAAAGTAGTACCTCAAAAGGCCTTGTGGCCCATACCAAGGAGGTACCAATGGCAACGGGTGCCACGGAAAATTTTCTAAACCCTCAAATACTGTGCAAGATTTGGTCTAACCTTTTCTTGAAATGATCCACAGAGGAACTGTTCACAACTTCTGAAGGGAACCTGTTCCACGTGTCACAGATCTTATACGTAAGTTAATTCCCACATACATTAGTAATAAACCGTTTCAAATCCAACTTCCAACCATTGTTGCGAGTTGGGAACTAAATATGCTTCTAAAATCGACACTGTTGAACCCGCGTAAGAGCTTGAAAACCTCGATCAGTTGACCGCGCAGCCTCCGAGTTTCCAGCGAAAACAAGTTCAGAGCGCCTAAGCGTCGATTGTAGCCCATATGCTTAATGGAAGGGATTAACTTTGTGGCCCTCGCCTGCACTCGCTCCAGCCTCTCAATATCTATCCTGAGGGTGGGCGACCAGAACTGCACAGCATACTCCAGGTACGGCCGAACCAGGGAATTGTACAGAGAGAGCACAATCTCCTTGTTCCGAAACTGAAATTGCCTCCTGATATAACCCAACAGTTTCTGGGCTTTCTTTTCCACCTCTACTCACTGTTTCGTAAACTTAAGGTCGCTGCTAATTAGCACACCCAAGTCCTTTTCCAAATCAGTGGCCTCGATATTACTCCCCAACATGGAGTAGTCCGACTTGGGATTGGCGTAGCCAATGTGCATCACCTTGCATTTACCCAAGTTAAACGGCATTTGCCATTTTTCGGACCACTCTCCTCTCCTACGTAGGTCAGCACGCACGCACATTTTGGCGGAATATTCAAGGTAGAGCTTTCCAAAGCTTGGTAAAGAGAGCTATTTTGAAAAATACCCCCATCTGATGACCATCCTTTGGCTCCATCGTCGATATAGGTGAAACAATAATCATGCTCTACCAAAGCAAGTAACAGAAGACTGTGAGATTTCTTATAATTAAAGTAGTCTGATCCACAATGTGCTGGGGCTCTGACTGTTATGTGCTTCCCATTCAATGCTCCAATGCAGCCAGGGAAATTCCACTTTATCTTAAAACCATTTTCAACCACCTTCCAGTCATCCATTGTTTTTGAATCTGAAAAAAAAGTGTATATCTATAAATATATAGGTGTGTCTCTCTGTCTGTCTGTGAGCATTTTAGGTAGATATAGATACTCTAAATATTTTTTGTGTCCTAGGTATTGAGTCATTCGGACATTGCTTGTGGGATTGAAGACGGAGAGGAAAATGAAGGAACTACAACAGATACCAATCAGCCGCAAAAACGCCAACTGCACAAAACACATCATACACCAAGAAAACAGGCAAAACTGGACGGAAATCGTGATTACATAAACACTGCGATTGAGAAGATGGGCGAAATTTCACGAAAGACTGATGCAGCGAGGAAAGAAAATACTTATGATCGTTTTGGAAAATATATATCGTCAATTCTTTCAGAACTTCCGCCATTACGGTCAATGAATCTACAAAATCGAATAATAGAAATGGTTCTGAAGGAGAAAATGACTTCTTTGGAAGACTTGGAATAGTCATTGACCACATTACCGTCTACTTCTTGTTCTGCATCTACAGGTGTTTCTTTTTATTGGGGTTGTTTAACCTCCTTCTCAACATCTAAGGTCATATGACGGAGGGGACCTACAGCTTTACGTGGGATCCGAACCACGGCTCGCTACATAATCTGGGCGCGGAGGACGGTCTCCCATCCAATTACTACCCAGACCCAATGTCGCTTAACTTCGCTGATCTTCGGGAAGCGGTGTTACGACATTGGCCACGACGTAGCACTACAGGTGCTTCTATAGCGCCTGTTGGTCTTTCTGATTCCGATGTATCGGATTGGATTTATGCAAATCTTTAATAAATATTTACATGCTACGTATAATCTGAAAGGAATAACAATAAAATTTGGTAATGTTCAATGTTTTACTTACCTTGATGAATTCCTCAAGGATTTATAAATGGCATCACACACTTCGAGTATAAATTTACTGATCGTACGCTTGGGAATCTCCTGAGGCCAAAAATCGCAGTGTGATTTCCGCTTTTAATTTCGCTGGAATAACTTCTCTCATATTAGTCTCTTTTTTTTAATCATTGGCGAAACACGATCGAGTAGATATTGAAACTGATTCGAATTCACTCAAAACATGTTACGAAATTCAGATGAATCCTCCACAGTCAGTTCTTTACATATATTTTCTGAGGCACCTAAAGTTTTTCGCCTTTCCGATTGAGAAGATGGGCGAAATTTCACGAAAGACTGATGCAGCGAGGAAAGAAAATACTTATGATCGTTTTGGAAAATATATATCGTCAATTCTTTCAGAACTTCCGCCATTACGGTCAATGAATCTACAAAATCGAATAATAGAAATGGTTCTGAAGGAGAAAATGACTTCTTTGGAAGACTTGGAATAGTCATTGACCACATTACCGTCTACTTCTTGTTCTGCATCTACAGGTGTTTCTTTTTATTGGGGTTGTTTAACCTCCTTCTCAACATCTAAGGTCATATGACGGAGGGGACCTACAGCTTTACGTGGGATCCGAACCACGGCTCGCTACATAATCTGGGCGCGGAGGACGGTCTCCCATCCAATTACTACCCAGACCCAATGTCGCTTAACTTCGCTGATCTTCGGGAAGCGGTGTTACGACATTGGCCACGACGTAGCACTACAGGTGCTTCTATAGCGCCTGTTGGTCTTTCTGATTCCGATGTATCGGATTGGATTTATGCAAATCTTTAATAAATATTTACATGCTACGTATAATCTGAAAGGAATAACAATAAAATTTGGTAATGTTCAATGTTTTACTTACCTTGATGAATTCCTCAAGGATTTATAAATGGCATCACACACTTCGAGTATAAATTTACTGATCGTACGCTTGGGAATCTCCTGAGGCCAAAAATCGCAGTGTGATTTCCGCTTTTAATTTCGCTGGAATAACTTCTCTCATATTAGTCTCTTTTTTTTAATCATTGGCGAAACACGATCGAGTAGATATTGAAACTGATTCGAATTCACTCAAAACATGTTACGAAATTCAGATGAATCCTCCACAGTCAGTTCTTTACATATATTTTCTGAGGCACCTAAAGTTTTTCGCCTTTCCGATTGAGAAGATGGGCGAAATTTCACGAAAGACTGATGCAGCGAGGAAAGAAAATACTTATGATCGTTTTGGAAAATATATATCGTCAATTCTTTCAGAACTTCCGCCATTACGGTCAATGAATCTACAAAATCGAATAATAGAAATGGTTCTGAAGGAGAAAATGACTTCTTTGGAAGACTTGGAATAGTCATTGACCACATTACCGTCTACTTCTTGTTCTGCATCTACAGGTGTTTCTTTTTATTGGGGTTGTTTAACCTCCTTCTCAACATCTAAGGTCATATGACGGAGGGGACCTACAGCTTTACGTGGGATCCGAACCACGGCTCGCTACATAATCTGGGCGCGGAGGACGGTCTCCCATCCAATTACTACCCAGACCCAATGTCGCTTAACTTCGCTGATCTTCGGGAAGCGGTGTTACGACATTGGCCACGACGTAGCACTACAGGTGCTTCTATAGCGCCTGTTGGTCTTTCTGATTCCGATGTATCGGATTGGATTTATGCAAATCTTTAATAAATATTTACATGCTACGTATAATCTGAAAGGAATAACAATAAAATTTGGTAATGTTCAATGTTTTACTTACCTTGATGAATTCCTCAAGGATTTATAAATGGCATCACACACTTCGAGTATAAATTTACTGATCGTACGCTTGGGAATCTCCTGAGGCCAAAAATCGCAGTGTGATTTCCGCTTTTAATTTCGCTGGAATAACTTCTCTCATATTAGTCTCTTTTTTTTAATCATTGGCGAAACACGATCGAGTAGATATTGAAACTGATTCGAATTCACTCAAAACATGTTACGAAATTCAGATGAATCCTCCACAGTCAGTTCTTTACATATATTTTCTGAGGCACCTAAAGTTTTTCGCCTACATATCCAATCTCTTTGCCATATTTGTCTTCTGCGCCGTTGTTTCCTTGCACCGGAGATATCTCTAAGCAATTCGTGAGCTAGTAATGCAATAACAATGTTGCATGCATCCGACACAAGTGAGTCCATGGTAAACACTGATATACTTTCAGTGTCGTGAATGATTTAATGTGTAGACACTTTCACGCCAAGGCCACGACCGAATACATCACTAAAGCGTGGAATAAGCGTGCTCACGATCGTGTAACTAGCCTCGTGTAAACCGCCTTTAAAAGTCTCTCTCCACAACTGAAGAAAACGAAATCTGAAGAAAACAAAATCCCCCCCCCCCCCCCCCGCCAAAAGAAAGAAAGAAAACCGACTAAGTTTATTCTTGGAGTCAAATTTTGAGTCGAAACGGTTGAAACAGTAGAGTCTACCTCCGTGAAGATTTCGAAAGTGCCGCGATGAGAAGAAATTTAAAATGTGACGCGCCAAATTGAATTATACTGTAGATACAACGAATTTTTAAGGAATGGGAATCGAAATTTGCTTGCAATTGAGGTACACAATGTATTTTACTGTTTAATTACGGAAACAGAATATCTACTAATTTTAAAAAAGTGTAGCAATGTATTTTGGCCGAAATATAAGACGCGTACAGAGGACGTGGGAACACCCTTATATTAATTTAAAGGAACACCGCTAAGCCACCAAAAATGTAGTGAACAAAACTCTTTCCTTCATATTTTGCCCTTTTAATTATTTGCTCTTTCTTCTCTTCTCAATCTTTACTCTTGTTTTCTCTTTGTGTCTTATTACGGACCCGGGCAGACGGGTAGCCGTGGCCGGTGAACCGCCATTAAACTTTCGGACAAAGCAAAGGAGGACCGAGGATAATTACACACTTTTATTTACTATTTACTGACTTTTTATTTATACCGAAATACTTTAGACGAACGGGGTAACGCGAGGGCAGAATTAGCGTTAACATTTAATCGTGGAGAGAGACATGATTAATATTTTAAATAAACAATGACATTCTAATACGAAAAACACTTTATCGGGGCAAACTCCCACCCGAGATTGAATTGGACATTTCACCCAACCTCCAGCTTGGGCACATCTCAGATGTTGCCAATTTGTATTTTTATATTTTTAATTTTAAACAAAACATCATCAATTTCTTATTTACATACAAACCATAATTAAATTTCTTATTTAACATTATTTTCTTCTTTATTAAACAAAACATTATTAAATTCTTATTAAACATGATTATCTTTATTAAAAAACCCAATACACTACACTTACACTACATCATAAAGGTGAGGTTTCGCTCTTTTTGCAGTCATTTTATTTGTCATAAAATCTTTTAAATAAGAAACAATTAAATATTTTACAAGAACTATTACTGTTGATTCAAAGGGTCATTACTTTAATGTGCTCAATCTACACCAAAAAGTAAATAGATTTTATTACAGTCTACAAACTATTTAGTTTAGCTCAAATTGTATGCTAAAAAACATACTCCAACCAATTAAGCAATTAAGTACCTAAAATTACGAAGGGTGGTCAGAAAATAAGTTTACACGGCGCATAACTTCGTAACTAAAGGACCTACATTGATCATGTTTGTATCAGGTGAATTCGTTAATCATTGTTGGCAACACTGCACGTCGATTCGGCTGCCATCTACCGTATATTGGTTATATGAATCAGTTGAACATGGCGGCTCGACTGGAACAGTGCCCTGTCATTTCTGCAACGATATTTCGAGTCTGTCAGTGGTCAAGAATTTCTCGAGCGCATTGTCACAGGAGACGAGACATGGGTTCATCACCGTACTCCGGAAACAAAACGTGCCAGCATGGGATGGAAACACCCTGGGTTCCCGCGACCAAAGAAGTTCAAGATTGTGAGGTCCGCTGTCAAAGTGATGGTTACCGTGTTTTGGGACCACAAAGGTGCTTTGCTGGCAGACTTCATGCAAAAAGGCACAACAATCAATGCAGCTGCATATTGTTCAACACTGGAACGTTTACGAGCGGCCATTAAACGTAAACGTCCTGGACTGCTCCGTAGGGCAGGGCACTGTTCCAGTCGAGCCGCTATGTTCAACTGACTCATATGACCAATGTACGGTAGATGGCAACCGAATCGACGTGCAGTGTTGCCAACAATGATTAACGAATTCACCTGATACAAACATAATCAATGTAGGTCCTTTAGTTACGAAATTATACGCCATGTAAACTTATTTTCTGACCACCCTCATACTACATCACTTAGATAATTCTGAAAATATGGAGAGTAAGAAATTTCCGTTATTTACAAAATTAATGGAGTATTGTAGTAATTTTCACTATATAGTTAATGGGTCGGGTATTATTTAGCACTAACTTGGGCAAAAATAACTTACTAAATTCATATATTTATTGGCCAACTATGCGCAGCTGGCTACGAGGGCAAGATGATGGTGGCAAACAACTCTCTCTCAAACAACTCTTTCCTCCATCAAATCCCGCAAATGAACTATCCTTCGAACCCAACAAAAATAAGTAAGATTTTAGAAAGTAACATTTACTCTATGTGGAAAAGCAAAAAGTATATGAAGTATTTACTACGATACATAATTTAATATCCTTCATAAATGTAAAAATGCAAAAATTATCACTCCCTTGGAATTAAAGGAATTTTGTGGATTAACTGTGTCCATCCTTTAAACCTGATTTGAATAGAGAATATTCTCCTGAAGAATTTATTTGGATGATAAATTCGGGGTTACATTTCATCTATAAAACATTCATTCTGTCGACAAACTTTTGTGGGTTAGATTAAGCTAGATGGGTTAGATTAGGTTAACATAGATTATTAGGTTAGGTTTAGTTGGTTAAGATAGGTTAAGCTTAGTTACGTTACGTTATTATAGATAAAATTTCCTTCCAACAAAATGTCTATAATCGGGTCCTGTCGCAGTCACGTCTTTTAATATCGCTTCCGGTTTGATCAGTTAGTTTAAGCGACGCTGGGTCTGTTCAGTGACTGGATAGGTGACCATCCTCTACGTTCGGATGATGTAGTGACCCTTGGGTGGGGTATCTCGCTTAAAGCTGCAGTTTTCCTCCGTCACATGACCTCAGCCACTACGAAGGAGGGCATCCGAAAACACTGTTACGGTATTATTCTTCTCTATAAGAGATTTCTATTTCACAAAGTCATTCAAAGTTCTTCAGTCGTCGTGTGTTTTTTGATTATTTTATCTTTTTGCCAAACGCACTCATTTCATAATATAAATGTAAGATGTGTGTAACTTCTAAAGTGGAATGTCGCTCAAATTCACCTCTTACAGTTATGTTCATTTTGATACTTATCACGTTTGGAATCATTTATGGAAACATTCGATTAAACGTGTCACTTCATATTCTGTTAGCAATATCGATTTGAAGCATTTAAGGATAGATATATCTAGAGATATGCCAAAATACAGATTTTATTAAATTTGTGGGGAATTTTTTTGTAGCATTTCTCAACAGTACTTTAAACAATATTTTGTTTTAACGAAAGACAGATTTTAATATATATATATATATATACATATATATATATATAATATATATATATATATATATATATATATATATACTGTATATAAATAAAATAATTATTGATTTTCTTTAACCTCCTTCGCAAAATCTAAGGTAATGTTACGGAGGGGACCTACAGCTTTACGTGGGATCCGAACCACGGGACGCGATATAGCCTGGACGCGGAGGACGGTCTCCCATCCAACTACTACCCAGACCCAATGTCGCTTAACTTCGATATATATATATATATGGAGAGAGAGAAAAAGAGAGAGTTACAAGGAGTTACAAGGAAAAGTAGTACCTCAAAAGGCCTTGCGGCCCATACCGATGAAGTACCAACAGCAACGAGTACCAGGGAAAAATTCATGCACCCTCAAATAGTGCGCAAGATTCGGTCTAACCTTTTCTTGAACAGATCCACAGAAGCACTGTTCACAACTTCTGAAGGTAGCCTGTTCCACGTGTCACAGATCTTATACGTAAAGTAATTCCCACACACACTAGTCCTAAACCGTTTCAAATCCAACTTCTAACCATTGTTGCGAGTTGGGTTATCATTTAAACTAAACATGCTTCTAAAATCGACATTGTTGAACCCGCGTAAGAACGTGAAAACCTCGATGAGTTGGCCGCGCAGCCTCCGAGTTTCCAGTGAAAACAAATTCAGGGCGCGTCAGTGTCGATTGTAGCCCATATGCCTAACGGAAGGTATTAACTTTGTGGCCCTCCCCTGCACTCGCTCCAGTATCTTTCCTGAGGGTGGGCGACCAGAACTGCACAGCATACTCCAGGTGCGGTCGAACCAGAGAATTGTACAGGGAAAACGAAATCTCCTTGTTCCGAAATCGAAATTGCCTCCTGATATAACCCAACAGTTTCTGGGCTTTCTTTTCCACCTCTACGCACTGTTTCGCAAACTTAAGGTCGCTGCTAATTAGCACACCTAAGTCCTTTTCCAAATCAGCGGCGTCGATATTACTCCCCAACATGGAGTAGTCCGACTTGGGATTGGCGTAGCCAATGTGCATCACCTTACATTTACCCAAGTTAAACGGCATTTGCTATTTTTCGGACTACTCTCCTATCCTACATAGGTCCGCACGCAGTTGCTCGATCCCATCGGGCGTCCCAACATTGGCCCCAAGCTTGGTGTCATCAGCGAATTTGGCGATCCTACTGACGATGCCACCATTGATATCATTTATGTAAAGGATAAACAACAGCAGCCCCAAAACGGAACCCTGAGGAACCCCGCTAGTGACCGAGGCCCAACCCGAACTAGCCCCTTTAATTACAACCCTCTGCCGCCTATTCTTCAGACAGTTTTCAATCCAACTACCTACTTCCCCACCGATACCCAGCACGCGGACTTTGGCCATTAGCCGGCGGTGAGGTACCTTATCAAAGGCTTTCTGAAAGTCGAGATAAAGTATATCAATCGCCCTACTCTTATTGTACTCACTTAACATGACATAGAAAAACTCGAGCAAGTTGGTGAGACACGACCTATGCCATCTAAACCCATGTTGGGAGTCCCCAAGCAGCTTGTAGGAATCCAAATGGTCAACGATCCTATCCGCTATTATCCCCTCTAATAATTTACCTACAACCGAAGTGAGACTAATTGGACGATAGTTCCCTGGACTTTCGTGATCCCCTTTCTTAAAAATAGAGGTCACATTGGCTTCCCTCCAGTCAACAGACACCTGGCTCGTCTCCAACGATTTGTTGAAGACTGTAGCCAGGTGGGGAGCCACCTGGTCGCGCACCTCCCGCAACACTCTAGGGAGGAACTGGTCTGGCCCAGGAGCCTTAAACGCGCTCAGTTTGTCTATTCTATCGGCAACGACTGTCGCGGTACACTGAACACTATCCAGGCCAGCACCTTCGTGCCTGACGCCTGGCTCGGGGATGACGCTGGTGTCCTCCCTGGTGAGCACCCCCGTAAAGTACTCATTCAGCACATTAGCGATATCCGCGTCGGAGGTCCGCAGAACGCCGATGGGGTCCTTTAACGGACCTATCATGCTTCTAATAGCCTTTCTACTATTAACATAACTGACGAACTCCTTAGGGTTCCCCTTGCAGAGGTTTGCCACCCGGAGTTCTTCGTTACGTTTCGCTAGCCTGAACTTCACCTTCACTTCTCTGCACAGGTGGACATACGCCTCAGTGTTCTCATGGAAACGATTGGCCTTCGCCCTCCTATACGCAGCTTTCCTATTTCGGATAGCCGAAGCGATGTCCCGACTGAACCACTTAGGATGCGTTAAAGCAGGGATGACCAGTTTTGAGGGTATGGCAGGAGACTGCACCACCATAAACTCGTCCCGGAATGCACTGCATACTTTATCAAGATCGCCACCGACCTCTAACCCCATCTCACCTACGCTATCCCAGATGCCAACAAAGTCCGCCCGCCGTAGATCCAGCTTACTGCTTCTAGGGTCACTACGCTTCACCCGAGGGACGTAGACACAGAACTTAATCAGATCGTGATCACTCCCGCCCAACGATTCGTCAACGGTGAGGCCAGTGACGAGGTTGTTTTCGGTCGTGAATACTAAGTCTAGAACGCTTTCGCCTCGTGTAGGCCCATTGACCCACTGAGTGAGGAAGTTCTCATCAGCAAAGTCAACTCGCCTCCTCCCTTCGGCATCAGCAGTCCTGTTTTCCCACTTTATGCCGCGACAGTTGGTCTCCTTAAACTACACATACACACACCCTGTCCCATAGCAGGCTACGGAGTTCGGTGTACAGGGCTGTATCCTCCTCGAGGAGGAGATGTGGAGGTCTGTACACCAAGATTAACCTATAGTTCGTCCCCCCCACGTTCAGATCGACGCCAAGCAGCTCCCGTTCCGACCGGAACTGGCAGTCAACCGGACTCAACGTGTCCCTGACGTATATTAGTACCCCACTCCCCTCCCCAATGAGAGAGAGAGAGAGAGAGAGAGAGATTAGTAAGAACTTAAAACCTGCAAAGAAATTTTTTTAATATCAAGTTTGATGTTTTGTGGCCTCATCAAATAAATCTGAAAAGTTGGCAACCGTAAAACTAAAAGTAAAACATTTTCATGATTGAAACACCGTTACGGAATAGCAAAGTGAACAAACAAGGGAAGATCAGTGATTTGCTGAACGTGACGCTTCCAAATATAAAACGAACGTCAATATACGTCAAAGGTAAATATTTATCTTAAGATAATTATATTCGGGTGTCTCTCGAGGTCGGAAAAATGGACGTTTAATACCTTGACATTTATACTCGCAGTATTTACAGTCTCCTCTCTCTCTCTCTCTCTCTCTCTCTCTCTCTCTCTCTCTCTCTCTCTCTCTCTCACATTCGTAAATGTCATGTAAAAAATGTATAATTGGTTTTACTCTACAAAATAAAACATCCATTAAAATTAATAAGTTATTTCATTAAAGGTTTTCAATCTGTAAACGTCAAAATGTTTCTTACGAAAAATAAAAAAAAAATAACTAATCCTTCGAATCAAATTATAATTCTTCAGAAATAAAAAAGGGATTTTATTGATTTTAATATTAAATCGGTATTTAACGAACGAATCAGTGTTTCATTAAAGAGCAAGAATGACACGAGAACGCCGTTGTCCAAAAAATAGCCTGGGTGTAAGATTAAATAGAACGAGAACATTACTGTAGGTTTGGTGAACGGATCTTATGTGATAACTCTAATAATTCGAGTAAGTGGGGGCATATTTTCAAAGGTATTCTCACCATAATGGTGTCCATGAAAAAAATTGGAGCAGTATAGAAAGGGTTGACAAAAGAGGTCCTCAAGAACAAATGGCAAAGCTCATCAATGGATTCTCAGAACGTGTGTCAGTTTTGCATAATGAAAAAGGGAAAGTAACACCATTCTAAATATACCGATTCAAAATTTGTTTATTATTTATTAACTTTTATTATCAAATCAAAAACTACAGAAAAACGAAGGTGTCTATTTACTTTTGGCAATCTTGTATATATATATATATATATATATATATTGTGTGTGTGTGTGTGTGTTTCTGAATTAAGAATTAAGGACGATCTTCGGTTAGAAGCTGCCCAAGCAATCTCATCAACGTGGAAGATAAACGACAAATACATCGAGTTTTGACTATTACTTCCTTGTGAGCACATCTTCATACGCGGGTCCGAAGAAAGGATCTTCTTTAACTCTTTTTTTCTATATTTCCACTTGTGTGATCTTCCATAATAAGATTATATACTCTGTATATCATATATTATATATATTATATAATGTATATTTTATAAATTATATAATGTATATTATGTATAAGGTATATTGTATAATATTCATATATTCTTAACCTTAAACCATCAGAACACGATTCGTGTGTAGGTTTTTTTTTCTGAAAGGGAACAAAGACCTTTTTTACCCTGATTTTTTACCCTTTTTTACTGAAAAGAAGTACTGATAAAATGTGTGTATGATTGCAAGTGAGCGTATTGCTATTCAGAGCAAGGTGACGGAGGGGATCTACAGCTTTGAGTGGGACCTGAACCAAGGAAAGGGAAGTTCACCCATCCAACTAGTGAACACACCTAACGTCGCTTAGGTCACTGAACTAACGGGAAGCGGTGTTGCGACGTGGTCACAATGTTGCCCGTAGAAGGGCCACATCCGGGACGTTGCCTGAGAAAAGACCGAAGAAAGGTTCCACTTAATAGGGATTAACAAACCTGCTTCGATTTTTCTTCAGAGCGTGAACGATTTACACGAGAAAGTCGAGACTTTGAGGAAATAAATTAGTTGGCTCTTTTTAAACAATTTATTAATTTCCACATGTAAACACCTTCTTGCTGTTATTATATATGTATTACAAACTAATATCTAAGCTTTGTATTTTTATACAAAAAATTACTACATCTTTTCCTTCACATACTTATACATTAATAATAATAATAATAATAATAATAATGAACTATATAAACATATACTGTGTAGGTTGACAAAAAGCGAGGTTTCTGAAATATCTGTGTATAAAATAAAATATTTTATGCTATTAACCGTGAAATGTTTTAAAAAAAATTTGTTGCTTTATTCTAAAAATTTTATTCGGATAAAAAAATTTTATTTTACTTTTTTAATTAAACTCGTAAAAAATATTTAAATTCACATTCGAAAAATCCGCTATTGTGCTTTTATATTTCTGTCCCATAGTGTACCCTCGTTTTTGCTAGATAGGTCTGAATTAAATGTTGTTCATTGGCTTGAGGAGGCATTAATAACACTAGGCAACAAAGATTTTGTTACAGAAGACCAAATAGGTGCTCCTAGCTAATTTCGGTATGCTGATTTCAAATCTATAATTAAATTTTTTCTATCACGTCTAGATTTTGTGTAAAATGCAAATCACTTTTAGTAAAATTTTCTACCACGTCCAGATTTTGGTTTTAATCGGCTTAATGCCAATAATATGAAACTTGCTTTTCAAGGTTAAAGCAATTTTTTTTGCCAACTATATACAAATTCGAACAATTTTGATAAATAAAATTTATCCCGAGTTGTTTTTATAGCATTTGTTTTGTACTACGGTGTGTATTTCTTTTTATTTTGCACATCGTAATAATTACTTTCTACGTTTTTTCAGATATTGTATGGTAATTCAAAATGGCATCAAATAGACGTGCTTGTGTAAATCACCCAGACAACTTCTGCTTTGTCTGTGGACAATATACACCTAAGCCACAACGTAGAAACATAACAACAAAGATAAACTTGCCTACAAGTGTTATTTTGACTGTAAGTTAGGAGACCAACAGAGGGACTGGGCACCACATATTGCTGTGCACAGTGCAATGCAATGTTAATAGCTTGGATGAATGGTAAAAGAAAAGCTATGCCGTTCTCAGTCCCCATGGTTTGGCGTGAGCCGAAAAATCACTTCAATGATTGTTATTTTTGTTTGACAAAGATTGCTGGTTTCACAAAGAAAAACAAATCAAAGATCACGTACCCAAACTGCGAATCAGCAATGAAACCAGTACCACATGATGAAACAAATCCACCACCAGTTCCACCAGCAACGATAACAGACAGCAGTTCATCTGAAGATTCTGCTAGTGATATAGAAACAGGGAAAGATGGCATATATGTTCCAGATGCAAATATTTCCCCACATTTGTTAAGTCAAGCGGAGTTAAATGACTTAGTGCGCGATTTGGAATTACCAAAAGAAAAGGCAGAGTTGCTTGGTTCAAGACTTCAAGAATTTAATCTTCTCCAACCAAACACCAAAGTTTCCCATTTCCGCCATCGCCATTTGCAGTTTTCATCATTTTACTTACAGGAAGAAAACGTTTGTTTCTGCCACGATATCAGTGGTCTGATGCAAGGGATTGGCTGTCGCTATGATCCAAAAGAATGGAGACTGTTCATTGACTCTAGTAAAGCTAGCCTTAAAGCTGTATTACTGCACAACGGCAATGAAAAACCTTCAATACCTGTAGCACATGCCACTGGCCTTAATGAGACTTATGAATCGATGAAACTGCTGCTAAGACTCATCAAATATAAGGACCACACATGGAATATTTGTGGCGACCTTAAAGTTGTATCATTACTTCTTGGGTTACAGTTGGGCTACACAAAGCATATGTGCTTTTTGTGTCTATGGAACAGCAGAGATGACAAGAACCACTACAAAAAACATGATTGGCCATCTAGAACTGAATATGTTGTTGGTAAATACAATGTGAAACACCCAGCACTTATTGACCCTCAGAAAGTACATCTTCCACCACTTCACATTAAACTTGGCCTTATGAAAAATTTCGTGAAGGGTATGGATCATCAAGGTAGTGGTTTCCAATATTTAAAGGATAAATTCAAAGGAATATTGACAGATGCTAAGCTAGAAGCTGGAGTTTTCACTGGACCACAGATCCGCAGTGTCATCCACGACTCATCGTTTCCATCTAACCTAAATGAGAATGAACTAGGAGCATGGACATCTTTCGTTGAAGTTGTCAAAAATTTTCTTGGAAACCACAAAGCTGAAAACCACCGTAAACTCGTAGAAAACATGCTTAAATCTTATGAAATAATGGGATGCAGAATGTCTTTAAAAATTCATTTTTTACATTCTCATCTTGACTTCTTCCCGGCCAACCTTGGGGCTGTAAGTGACGAGCATGGTGAGCGCTTCCACCAACAGATCTCAGTTATGGAAAACAGATACCAAGGTAATTTCAACCCAATATGATGGGAGATTATTGTTGGTTCCTGCAGAAGGAGAGCTCGTCATCCTACAAGCGACAAAGGAAGAGGACACACCAAAGTTTCACTTAAGAACAGGAATTTGCCTTTCAGTAGTAACAACAAAATACTAACGCGCTTTGGGTGGATGGTTGGGCGCAGGGGTGGTAACTCCGCCAGCGGAATTCCGCTGTCTGTCTTAAGCCAGAATAAAGGAGGAAAGACATCCTTATTCACTAATTATTTAAGTATGCTTAACATAAAACGTGGCACGGAAAAGTAGCTTAGACGGCTTTCGTAATAGAAGCGGGTGAGAAAAAAAATGAAAAATAGGGGTTTTCGGTTACACAAAATCTGGACGTGATAGAGAAATTTTGATATCAGATCTGAAATCAGCATCAGCGCTTTAGTAGGAATCAGTAGTTCACGTGTCTGTAACAAAAAAAAAAGTTGAAATTTGTTGCCTAGTGTAATGTAAGGATTTTAAGATTTAAAACAATGATATCGTGAATTTCGCGTTTGACACGTACGAAAGTGTTGCCTTGTTCGCTTTCTCTTGATAGTGAAATTATGGTTTCGTTATATTTAAGAATTTAAGAATTAGAAGGTGAACGTTGGATATGAAATTGAACTTCGCTTTACAATTTGGTTTGTTGTAAGGTTGTGTTGGTTTTCGTCGTCGTCGTCGTTGGGCCTAGGCAAGCTACGGCTTGGGACCGTAGCGCATCTATCCGGTACAGGTTAACCTGGATGATGTAGCCATAAGCACTGCCGCTGGTTAAGTGCCAACCAGTGATTATCTCACTAGCCGTATTGAGTCCGTTAGGCGAAACTGCGACAGTACCAAATGTGGAAAATATAACCCTTGGATTTCTATTATTTATTTGCAAAATGGACATGGTATTAGATTAAAATAATTATTTGAATATAAATAATTAACTGACAATTGTGATATATAATTAATTATGTTTACATACAATAAAATAATACAGTATACATAAAATTAGTATTAATGTGGTTTATAATTGAATTATGATGGGTAACTAATTTAAGATGAATTTATAGCTATTCCGAAATTCAAGACGGTAAAATTAACATTTATCTTGAAACTAAAATAAGAGTATTCACTACACACTCCCCCACCAGAGAGGAAGTTCAAAGAGTTCCGAACGACACAGATTTCCCCTGGACCTTTTTGGTAGCTACTTGTACCTCGCTTAAGGTTGATTCCAAAAACGCAGGCTTAAGACGATCGATAGAAACCTTGTCGACCTTGGAACGCGCTGGATGAGAAATGATTTGCGCGTACGTCGGAGAACTTCATAGGGTCCGTCATATGGACATTGGAGAGGCCGTTTTGGGACAGGTACACGAACGAAAAAGGGTGCAAGACTGGAGGGCTGGGGAAACAAAGATGTTCTGTTGGCTAGTCAATCGAGGGGGAACAGGCTGAAGGGACTGCATGTGAGAGGAAAGTGTTGAGCGAATTCCGTAGGATCACATGACTTATCCCCTGCAGTGAAGTAGCCACCTGGTAGCCGCAGTGTTGTTCCATAGACTAGTTCAGCCGCTGTAGTCTTCAGATCACTCTTAAATGCAGAGCGAATACCAAGCAACACGAGTGGAAGCTTATCCATCCAATGGGAGTCTTCGTGACACATAAGGGATGACTTCAGCTGGCGATGGAAGCGTTCGACGAGGCCGTTAGCTTGCGGATGATACGCATAGGTATGCGCATGTACTGTACCCAACAAGCTGGTAAACTTCTTCCAAAGCGAAGACTCAAATTGGCGACCTTGGTCAGTGATGACTTTTGTCGGCAATCCAAATCTTGATACCCATCCATGAAGAAAGGCTCTTGCAACAGTGTCCGCTTGGATATCAGGAAGTGGGATGGCTTCAGGCCATCTGGAAAAGCGGTCGAGACAGGTGAGCTGATAACGTTGGCCTTGAATCACTGGAAGAGGGCCAACAATGTCTACATGAATTACCTCAAATCGCTGGGATGGGGGCGGAAATGCGTGAAAGGGGGACCTGGTGTGCCTTTGGACTTTGGCACGCTGGCAGGCAAGGCACGTTTTGGTCCAATGTTTGACATCCTTCCGCATCGAGGGCCAAACAAAGCGAGAGGTAACCAGGTGTTGCGAAGCACGGATACCAGGATGGGAGGGCTTATGAAGATCCGTGAAGACTGCTTGTCTGTGACATGGAGGGACATAAGGGCGAATAGCAGCTGTTGATACGTCGCAATAGAGGGGCACAGACAATCCTGGCATACTCATTTTCTTGAGGGAAAGTGAGTGAGTGGAGTCTTCTCTGAGCAGGTCTTGTAGTTCCGTATCTTTATCTTGATCCTGTGCAATAGCATTCCACAGTGTAGAGCTGAGGGTAACAGAAGTAATCTCTATTCTTGAAAGTGCATCCGCTGAAGTGTTCAAGACACCTTTGATGTGGCGGATATCTGTGGTAAATTGCGAGATATAATCGAGTTGCCTGATGACTCTGGGAGAGTGGTTACAGCTGTTTTATTGAAGACAGTGACCAAAGGTTTGTGGTCGGTAAAAACACAAAACTCTCGGCCTTCAAGGAAATGTTGAAAATGCTTCACGTTTAAGTAAATAGCAAGAAGTTCACGTCCGAAAGCACTATAACGCGTTTGGGCTGGCTGCAGCTTTTTCGAGTAAAACGCGATGGGTGCTTGTTGACCGTTAATGGTTTGTTCCAACACCCCACCGATCGCAACATCTGATGCATCGACCGTCAGAGTTAGGGGGGCATCACTGATAGGAAATGACAGAGACAATGCACTATTGATAGCATTTTTGGCATTGTCGAACGCCTGTAAACTATCGCTACACCATACCAATTTCGTTACCTTGCGTTTGTGTGTGATCATAGCGTGTAGAGGAGCAAGAACACTGGCACAGTTTTTAATGAACTTGTGGTAATAATTTACCAAACCTAGAAACCGACGTAACTCACGCTGATTATTTGGCATAGGGTAATTTTTTATCACTTCACACTTGTCCTGAAGGGGGGTAATTCCGTGCTGCGAAATCGTGTGACCAAGAAATTCCAAGGTCGGCTGTGCAAACACACACTTAGATGCATTAATAGTAACACCGTATTGTTCTAAGCGTTGAAAGAGGAGTGAAAGATGTTCCTTATGTTCCTCTTCCGTTGAGCTGGCCACAAGCAAATCATCGATGTAGGCATAAACAAAGTCTAAGCCTCTGGTGACCTCATCTATAAACCTCTGAAAGGTTTGCGCAGCATTCCGTAGCCCGAACGGCATCTTCACAAATTCGAATAACCAAATGGTGTACAAACTGCAGTCTTGGGAATATCCGAAGGCTCTACGGGAATGTGGTGGAAAGCCTTAACGAGGTCTATTTTACTGAAGATAGATTTGCCGTGGAGAAGAGAAGTAAAGTCTTGGACATTTGGTACCGGATATCGGTCCGGGATGGTTGTCGAATTCAAAAACCGGTAATCCCCACATGGTCTCCAGTCTCCTGACTTCTTCTGGATCAGGTGTAGGGGAGAGGACCAACTGCTTTTGGAAGGTCTTATTATCCCAAGATCTATCATAAGCTGGAATTCCGATTTGGCAGCTTTCAGTTTGTCCGGGGCAAGACGTCTGGGTTTTGCAAACACAGGGGGACCTTTTGTTGTAATGTGATGGGTAATGGTGTGCTTAATGGTATCACCCATCTGCATCGGTTGAAGAATTCCTGGATATCGCTGGAAAAGGCACTGGTACATGGAATTAGTGGGAACGAGGGAAAGTGCAGAGTTCGAGGCGTCCGGAAGGGCAACCTGTTTGACAAGAACAGAAAGCAGTGTGGCCTGGTCGCATAAGCGTCGCTTGTCAAGATCCACCAGGAGTTTGAAATGCTGGAGGAAGTCAGCGCCGATTATGGGATGCTGCACTTGAGCACAGATGAAAATCCACTTGAAGGATCGGTGAAGGCCCAAGTTTAGTTCACGCGACTGAGTACCGTACGTGGGTATACGTGAACCGTTAGCAGCGTATAGAGGCGGAGATTCCGAGTGCGTATGACCAGATTTTTGAGGGAATACACTGACTGACGCTCCGGTATCGACCAAGAAATTGACACCAGAGTTCCTGTCCTTTATGAATAACGGGTTGGCAGTGCGAGTACTAGACGCCATTAGGACTCGCTGCTGGGGTTTTCCGACGAAAAATTGCAAGGGGAGATGCACTTCCTAGCCTTCTTTCCAAATTTAGTGTGGTGGTAGCAGATCTTCCCGGAACTCGAACGATGCCTCTTCGTAAATCTTGACCGAGAATGGCTTCTTTGCCGTTGATTTTGTAGCAGAGAACAAACGTGGTTGAGTTGTTGACTTAACTCTTCCACTTTCAACTCCAGTTCGATTGTGTGTTCACGTTGTTGACCGGAGCTGTGTCAATCTCCACTACTTTGTCGGCAGTTTCTGCTAGTTTATCAACTGGAGTAGCAGGATCCATAGTGGCCAAGACACGCTGAGCTGATGGAGGAAGTTTCTGCAAGAACAACTGTCTAAAGATGTCCTTATCGAAGGTTTGTGCGCGTTCGCCTAGAGCGCACTGCATAGCCCTCAGCATTTGAGTGGGCTTACGGTCTCCAAGTTCTTCTTTTGAGATTAACTGATGTAGTTTCTCACGCTCGGAGACAGTGGTGCGGCACAGGATGGCAGACTTCAGATCGTTGTATGGGTCCTCACTCGTGGAAGTAGACACGATGACGTCACGGACTTCAGAGATGATGCTCGCTGGTAGAGAGGACAAAACATGATCGTATTTTGTCCTGCTAGCGGTGATCCTTCCCAAGTTGAATTGTGATTCCACTTGGTGGAACCAAATAAATGGATCACCCGGCCAGAAGACGGGGAGCTTTACGCTCAAGTGGGAGATGGCACCAGCGTCGTCAGGCATCTTCTCCTATGCTTGCTGACGTACAAGCAAGACGACAAGTTACCAACGAAGGAGTGGAGGTTGAGACGAGCGCAGGCACAGAGCGCACGGGCAGGGGTGAGGGGCAGAGGGCACGAGCGACGTTACAGTCTGGTCCTAGTCGCTCGGGTGAAGGGGGTGATGGGCACGAACGACGTTACAGTCTAGTCCTAGTCGTTCGGGTAAAAGGGGGGAATCCAACTCCGGGGTCACCAATTGTTGGTTTTCGTCGTCGTCGTCGTTGGGCCTAGGCAAGCTACGGCTTGGGACCGTAGCGCATCTATCCGATACAGGTTAACCTGGATGATGTAGCCATAAGCACTGCCGCTGGTTAAGTGCCAACCAGTGATTATCTCACTAGCCGTATTGAGTCCGTTAGGCGAAACTGCGACAGTACCAAAGGTGGAAAATATAACCCTTGGATTTCTATTATTTATTTGCAAAATGGACATGGTATTAGATTAAAATAATTATTTGAATATAAATAATTAACTGACAATTGTGATATATAATTAATTATGTTTACATACAATAAAATAATACAGTATACATAAAATTAGTATTAATGTGGTTTATAATTGAATTATGATGGGTAACTAATTTAAAATGAATTTATAGCTATTCCGAAATTCAAGACGGTAAAATTAACATTTATCTTGAAACTAAAATAAGAGTATTCACTACAGTTGCCTCTTGAAGACGCAACCAATTTTGAACCGCAATCCACAAGCTGAATTTCATATAGGCTCAGAACTGGAGGAAAGATCTTTGGCGTGTGGGCATCGTACGGCTTCAGATTCGGAAAATAATTCTCGTCCCTTGGAAATTCGTTGGTCAGACTGTGGAAATCCACTGGAGGTCTGACAAGAAGTCATACATTCGGGACGGAAGTCGGTCGGGTACAATCCATCTCTGTCAGCCGACAAGCTTATATTAAAAGGACTATTTTGCGTGACTATGTATTTACCTGATGTGTTTAACTAAAAGTTATTCCGGTGGCCACCATTGTTAAATTACTTTTTGGTTTAACTATACCTGGTTATTGTTGAGTTTTGCGGATTACTTTTGTTTAACGTGTTTACTTTGACTTGTACGGTTTTGGGCTGCATATATATATATATATATATATATATATGAAAATTATTTCACGAAGGTAACACGTGAAAAATATTTATGATGAATAAAACCACGAAGGAAAGGAAACACAAAATGGTGCTCAAGCGCTTTCGTCTAATGACATCCTCAGGAACACTGAAGTATATAAAAAGGTTAAGCCTATATATAGGTTACAGAAAGAAAAAAGAAAAAAAATGACATACATACACACAAACACACATATATTATATATATACATACATATCTATATATACAAATACATACATACATACATACATACATATATATCTACAATAAACAGAGAAGTAAAAATAATAAAAAATTAAAAATTAAAACCTTAAAGGATTACCAATGAGGCGTACAGATTGTAAGGAAAAATATCGATTTTTAGCACAAGATCAAATGGATTATAAAAATACAAATTTATACTGGAACTCTGCCGGGTTTTAGCACAATGCTGCCTATGGTCAGGTTTCGATATATATAAAAAAAAAAAAATAAAAAAAATAAATGCAAATTAAAAGTTAATCGATTTTTAGCACAAGATCAAATGGATTATAAAAATACAAATTTATACTAGAACTCTGTCCGGGTTTTAACATATTGCTGCCTATGGTCAGGTTTCGATATATATAAAAAATAAAATGCAAATTAAAAGTTAATAAAGTAGAAGACAAGTTTACCAAAGATTTAATGTTTTACACTTCTTATCTAAATCTGCTTTAAAGGAATTCAACATAACAGGATCGAGTTGAAAAAGACCTTTGCTTATGTTGAAGTTATTTGAAATCCCTGCTTCCGATTCGCCTCAGACAAATTGACGACCATCCGTTCAACAACTTCAGCAGATTAATTTTAAAGAAACATATTGAAGTCACCAGACAAAATGAGTGGTCCGCCTTCAAAAATTTAAACATCGCCAAACATAATTTTGTAACCGTTATTCCCCAACCGTGGATCCAACCTTTGTTTTATGAAATTTACAAAGAGTTGCGTCGGAGAACTACTTCACTTCGTAACATTTTGGATCGGAAAATTAAAAGTCTCATTCGAGATAGTGGAGTAAAAAAGCAAGCTCAAAGTGTGTTTTGAACCTTTCTTCGAAAAACATTAGTGACGATGCAAAAAGTGCCCTTGGATATGGTATGTCCTTTTTTATTGTTAAAAAACCTTCGGCTTTACAAATTTGTTATAGTCTCGCGTGTTTTGAAAAACAGTGTAATCTCCCTCAGTATTTGTTTAACATAGTTAAAGGCCTCGTTTATAGTGCGGCGAATGGTAATTACGAAGATAACTTTCCTAAACGTTTTCGCAATAGCCTTTCACAATTAAAAAAAAGATGGGGAGCTCCATATTACTAAAGCAGACAAGGCTAACACCATAGTTATTATGGACAAAGTGGACTACATCGGAAAGATGAACGAGCTTCTCCAGGACCCCGCCACATACACCAAACTTAGGAAGAACCCGCAGGATGACGTCATCAATCATTTAATAGTGGCTTGAAACGCCTTCTCAAAGATCATAAGAACTTAATTCCGCTTTTCATGTCCACTTCACCTGCTCTGCCCTACCTTTACGGTCTTATTAAAACCCACAAACCTGGTAACCCTATGCGCCCTATTATTAGCTCGGTGGGCTCTATTACTTATAAACTCTCCAAATGGCTTGTCAAAGTCTTGTCCCCCATTCTCGGAACTATCTCTGATTCACATGTAAAAAATTCCATGGATCTTACGGAAAAATTGAATAATGTACGTACTGAAACTAACGATAAATTGATTAGTTTTGATGTTTGTTCATTGTTTACAAAAGTGCCGATTGACGATATGCTTGACTTTCTCTCCCAAGAATTACATAAGTATGACCTGCCACTACCTTCACACATTGTTTTGGAACTCATTAAGCTTTGTATCAAAGATTGTAAATTTACTTTCAATAACGAGTATTATCAACAAGTTTTTGGGATGGCTATGGGCAACCCCTTATCGCCCCTCCTCTCCAATATTTATATGGAGTTTTTCGAAATTACCTATATTCAGAGAATCCTGGGTGTTGGCATCCCTTGGTTGCGGTACGTCGACGATATTTTGTGTATCTGGCCCATGAATCGTGACCTGGATAGCTTCCTCCTTCAGTTAAATGATCAAGTCCCCTCCATTAAGTTTACTTTAGAAGTTGAGCATGACAATTCAATCCCATTTTTGGATGTGCGTGTACATAGGGAAAGCCCAGGTTTTAAGTTTAGTATCTATCGGAAAACGACAAACAATTTGTCCTACGTACACTTTTACTCGGGACATGATACCCCGATTAAGAAGGCCATATTTTCATCAATGTTTCTCCGCGCCCTTAGGATCGCCAGTCCGGAATACATCGATGCCGAATTGGAAAAAATCAACGGTATTGGAAGTGATTTGTGTTATCCATCTGCGTTTATGGAATCTTGTCTCAACAAGGCAAAACGAACTTTCTATCGTGTCAATATTAACACTCGTACTTTGTCAAAAAATATTTTAGTACTTCCATTTTTCCCGGCTTTTTAGGCATTGCTAATGTACTTAAACTTTTGGATATTAATGTAGTATTTTCATATAACAATATTGTGAAAAATATCATAGTAAAAAATAGCCCTACCAATAATTCAGGCATTATCTATAAAATTGGTTGTAAACAATGTGATCCTTTACATAGGTCAGACGGGAAAGATTTGCACACACGTATAAAACAGCATCAATATTCCGTTAGAACAGGACAGTTGTCCAGTGCCCTTTGTCCATTTGTCAGAGTTAGCCCACTGTATTGATTGGAATAAGCTTCAGTTTTATTCCATTCAAGCAACTTGTTAATAGAAATATTCTGAGTTGCCATTATCCAACTTCAAATAACTTCAACATAAGCAAAGGTCTTTTTCAACTCGATCCTGTTAGTTGAATTCCTTTAAAGCAGATTTAGATAAGAAGTGTAAAACATTAAATCTTTGGTAAACTTGTCTTCTACTTATAACTTTTAATTTGCATTTTATTTTTTTATATATATCGAAAACCTGACCATAGGCAGCAATATGTTAAAACCCGGACAGAGTTCTAGTATAAATTTGTATTTTTATAATCCATTTGATCTTGTGCTAAAAATCGATTAACTTTTAATTTGCATTTTATTTTTATTTTTTTTTTTTTTATATATCGAAACCTGACCATAGGCAGCATTGTGCTAAAACCGGCAGAGTTCCAGTATAAATTTGTATTTTATAATCCATTGATCTTGTGCTAAAAATCGATATTTTTCCTTACAATCTGTACGCCTCATTGGTAATCCTTTAAGGTTTTAATTTTAATTTTTTATTATTTTTACTTCTCTGTTATTGTATATATGTATGTATGTATGTATGTATGTATTTGTATATATAGATATGTATGTATATATATATATATATATGTGTGTTTGTGTGTATGTATGTTATTTATTTTTTCTTTTTTTCTTTCTGTAACCTATATATAGGCTTAACCTTTTTATATACTTCAGTGTTCCTGAGGATGTCATTAGACGAAAGCGCTTGAGCACCATTTTGTGTTTCCTTTCCTTCGTGGTTTTATTCATCATATATATATATATATATATGGTGGGCAAAAAAAAAAGGAGACCTCGAAATTTGGTTGTAAAATCCAGTTATGGTCAGATTTCAATATTTTTTCACACCCCACAACTAAATAAATTTCCTATACGGTGAGCGGATTTCAAAGAAAACTAATGAAAATTATGGATTTATTGAACATTTCTTTATGCCACTGGAAATTCTCCATTTACACTATTACTGCATTATCGGGTCGGCAAAAAAAAGGGAGACCTTTTAAATCCTTCATATCTCGGCAAATACGGTACATAGAACCATAAAATTTTAGTATGTTAGTACTAGGTAATTTTATGATTTGTATGGTTTGTAAATCTGACCATAACTTTGGATTTTACAGCCAAAGATCGAAGTCTCCCTTTTTTTTGCCCACCCTGATATATATATATATATATATATATATATATATATATATATATTGTGTGTGTGTGTGTGTGTACAGCCCAAAACCCTACAAGTCAAAGTAAACACGTTAGACAAAAGTAATCCGCAAAACTCAACAATAACCAGGTATAGCAAATGCGGCAATTTACACATGAACGATTTCTTATAAAAAGTAGACATACAGATTTTATTTGAATTACACAATCTCAAGTTGTATGGTCAAGCAATCGCGTTATTCACACTAATTCAAAACTTACAATATAACTACAGCCGAAAAAATGCCAACTCGTGGCCAAACATTTTATGAGCGTTATGTAATTTAACATTACTCTACAGAATTCTACAGGATCCTACATAATTCTAGAAAATTCTAAATCACTTCAGTCCGAAAAAATTTGCTTAAATATTTTTGGCAGAACATTTTGAATACAAAGGGATTTTGGATCAAATGCGGGACGTCTGGCAACCCTATATTATAATAAGATAGTATCCCTGTTAAGAGAAGCAGGGAACCCCCTGATTAAATCTTACAACTATCATACTAAGATTATTCCTGGATGGAATGATTTTATTGACCCCCTGAAGATGGAATCGAAAGACGCTTACGATTTGTGGTGTTTTCATGGTAGACCCAGATTAGGACCCGTATACATGAATATGTGCAGAAGTAGGGGTCAGTATAAGGTGGCCAGAAGGCGATGTAAACAGGAAGAAGAGTCTATTCGAGCATCAAGCCTGTGAAGCTCGCATAAATAACGATAATAAAAAATTTTGGAAATTTGTTAAGAATCAAACTGGTGTCAAAAGTGTCCTCCCTCCGACAATCGATGGGGTGTCGGGGAAGGATAAATTTGCAAAGCTGTGGAAAAACCACTACGCTAACATTCTTAACAATCTTAAGATAGATTGCAGCGAAACGACTGTGGGAGAGACAAGGGAAAATAGTTTGATATCAGTTCCTGAAGTAAAGAGGTTAATTAAAGAGCTAAAGACTGGTTCTGCGTCAGGGGTAGATGACCTATCGAATGAACACTTAAAATATACGAATGACATGGTATATCTGCATATATCATTGCTCTTATCAGCCATGCTTGCTCATAGCTACATCCCTGCAGAGTTCATGAGGGTATATCTCTTGCCCATGGTCAAAAATAAGTATGGAGACATTCTGTCCAGCAATAATTACAGGCCTATTGCTGTCGTTTCCTGCTTCTCGAAACTACTAGGAAAACTCTTGTTACTCCGATTAAATGATTACCTATGGACATCTAATCAGTTTGGTTTTAAAAGGTCCCACTCAACTGACCTGTGTATCTATGTAGCCTACTTAAAGAAACAATATATAAATACATTGACAGTAATTCAACTATTTACAGCTGTTTCCTAGATATAAGTAAGGCATATGATAGAGTGAACGACAATATTTTATTTAAAAAAATTAGAAGACAGGAAGGTTCCCATGTACATATTAAATCTATTGAAATTTTGATATTCCCACCAATCTTTTACCGTTAGGTGGGTCAATGTACTATCCGAATGTTTTGGCTCCTCTTGCGGGGTGAGACAAGGCTCCTTGCTCTCCCCTATGCTGTTTAATGTGTATATTGACGGATTAATTGCTTCACTTAATGAGGCAACAGTGGGATGTTGCATAGATAACACAAGGATAAATAACTTAGTTTATGTCGATGATATGGTGTTAATAAGTCCCTCTGTTAAAGGTCTGGATCGGCTACTAAAAGTCTGCGAAGTGTATTCACAGAAACATGATATTATTTTTAATGTTACAAAAACTAAGGTTATGTAATTTCATCCTAAAAGCTGTAATCAGCCAGGGACGTAGCCAAGGTGGGGGGGGACGGAGGCGGTCGCTCTCCCCCTTGGATGTGATTTTGTAATGTATTTTGTGGTGTACCTATATGTAAATTGCGTATTTACTAAAGTATTCGAGTTTGATTTAGTAAAGTAATTGGTATTTGATAAAGTACATTTTTTTTCAAGTAGCCCCTAAATTATTTTTCCATGCGATTATCCTGTTTAAAATTTTATATATGTTAAACAGATGTGCGTTTCTTCTGTCTCAACTGATCTAGATGTTTCTGCATCCGTTTGACTTGCCTCATACGTGCGAGTTTCATTTGGATCTCTTCTAATGATTTCATTATTTATAGATATGTTATACTGTTAAACGTGTATACACTAAATAATTGTATGCATGAAATCAGTAAATGTGTAAATAAAATAGTTACTCTCTTTGTTAAATATGAAAACTATAGGATCAATACCTGATTTCAAATTTCAGAAAATACAGGTAATTGCATCATAACATAGCTTAGATTGCACCAATGTGACTGTCCTATTCAAACTTTTGTTGGAAAGGGTACATATTTCATGTGGATGGCTATATAGTGGTTGTTCAAAAATGACAGTTGCGCTGACATTTTCAGACAGTTTTTACACAAAATAAGCTTAAAATGCGCTGGCTTCCGGGGCTCCGCCCTGGACCCCGCTGGGGGAGCTTCCAGCTCCCCGAGACTCCATAACTGTATGGGCTCGCCCGATTCACCACGGAACCTGACGAACGTAGCTCAAGTTCGTCGCCCGCCCCCGCTTGGGACATTCCTGGCTACGTCCCTGTAAGCAGCCAGCTGATATTAGGTTTAAAATGAAAGGTGAAGTAATTGAGGAAGTACAAGAGTTTAAGTATTTGGGCCAAACTATTACCAGCTCATTGAGTGATGACTCGGATATAAGAAAACAATCTCGAAGCCTTTGTGCTAAAGAGAATATGACTATAAGGAACTTTCGGTTCTGTACAAGTGAAACTAAAAAAACACTCTTTCGTACTTTCTGCAGTGATATTTACAGACAGCAACTCTGGGTGAACTATAAAAAAGGTTCTGGCAGAACCCTGAATTTGCTGTACAACATGTCTTTTAGACTCTTACATAAATTACCCCGAGATGCTCAGTTTCGCAAATGTTTGCTACCCGCAATGTCACGAGCTTCTCGGAGGTAACAAGACGTGCTCAATACAGTCTGATGCAAAGAATTAAAAACTCAACCAACCCGATTATCCAAGCTATCCATGAGTCCTGCCATTTATCCTCTAAGCTTTAGAATTCTTGGTACGAAAACGTCTGTCTGTAGCTCCACTTAATTTCGACATTATTGTATTATTTCTAATCAACTGTAGATATTTATATCCTTAGTATGTGAACTGTCATTGTATTAATAATATTTGTCATATGGACTATAGTCTGCCAATAAACCTTTTCATTTTCATTTTTATGTATGTTACAGTCAAAGTGTGTAAGCAGCCATTTCGCATAATGGCTGAAACTTTTAGTCATTTCGCGAAATGGCTGTTTCACTTGGTCATTTCGCGAAATGACTAAAATCTTCTGCCATTTTGTGAAATGCCTGAAATTCTACCTTGGTCATTTCGTACAAGATCATTTGCCCGGTTAGGTCAACTGTATGCCCTTGACAATTGGTTAGGTTAAGTTGTGTTATTTTTGTTAGTTTTAACGAAAATAACACGACTTAACCTAACCAATTGTCAAGGGCATAGAGTTGCCCTAACCGAGCCTTCAATGGCGGACATCGGAATAACATTGAAGGCCCGGTTAGTATTTGAAGAGTGTTTCTCACTTATTTGAACAGACCTGTGGATGTATATGTTTTAGCAGATTTAGTTAGTTAAATAAAGGTTTCCAATTTTATTGTGATGTTTGTTATTTCTATGAATTCATGACAAAAGTAATTTTAGCCATTTCACGAAATGACCAAGGTTGAATTTCAGCCATTTCGCGTAATCGCTGAAGATTTTAGTAATTTCGTGAAATGACCAAGTGAAACAGCCATTTCGCGAAATGACAACGTTTCAGCCATTACGCGAAATGGCTGGTTACACACTTTGACTAACATATATATATAATATATATATATATATATATGTGTGTGTGTGTGTGTGTGTGTGTGTGCTGCTATTTTATCGGTTATTGTCATTGTGTGTTTATATTTTTTTTATCTTTATATTGCACTTAATTATATTTTGTTTAGGGTTCACTGTTCTTTTTCTTTAAAAGAAG
Source organism: Bathynomus jamesi (assembly GCA_023014485.1). Taxonomy (NCBI): domain Eukaryota; kingdom Metazoa; phylum Arthropoda; class Malacostraca; order Isopoda; family Cirolanidae; genus Bathynomus; species Bathynomus jamesi. The sequence goes on along the minus strand of JAJOZX010001823.1, from coordinate 670,688 downwards.
GTGGAATACGCTATTAATAATTAAAATTATATAGCCGTTAAGAAATCGTGGCCTTAAAACATTTAAATGGTGAGGTTCATTTTAAGGTCGGGTTGGAAACAGGCGGTAACTATATATATATATAAAATATCGCATTATAAACTGCTCTCTGTAACTGTGTAAAAGAATGATAGAGTTGTAAAAGGTTTTTACGTCAGGCACTGGAATCGTGCATGACATTAAAGATAACATTACACAACATGCAATGTTCAGCCGGTGATATAAAGACGGTCGCTCACTGCTACGCACCGTTCTGTAGAGGAAATAATGGTGGATATTTACGCGGACGTACCGTTGTTCACCTCTTTAGGTATAGATAAAAAGAACGTTACCGCTCTTATGAAATGAAGGCCATGTACCGGTACGGAGTTAAAAACGGGAAAAAAATTCTTAAATATACAGTATATATATGTACGAAGGACCAGAAAAAGTTAAGGAAAAACATTATTTATTTATTTATTTATTTATATATATATATATATATATATATATTTACTATCAGAGGAACAGGAATTCAAAAGATCATTTATTTGCACAAAGTCTGGAATGGTCTACACTGCAGCTTCCCCAAGATCAATGAAATTTAGGGACATTGGGCCGTACTTGACATGGAGATGATAACATCGGATCGACAAGGCCATGACATCGACACCCAAAACCACTAACTTAATCTAAGCCACAATATACTCATCGATAAAATGTCAAGTCAATCAGATCTCTTAATCCGGGTAACATCGATGCCCGCAAATAAAGACTTACTGTAAAAGCCACCAGGAAAATTCGACCGACCACAGATAAATGTCATATATATATATATATATATATATATATATATATATATATATATATATATATATGGAATAACATGCATAAACACGCATGTTTTTTTAACTGTAGGGAACAAAACTGCCCGCACCAATATTTGAACTCAGGACTTCCTGAGTGAGGACATTTTTATATATATATATATATACAGGCCCTCTCAGAGGTCCAGAGAGGCCCGGGCCGCTTCCAGCTTTTGAGGCTCACAGCTAAACCCAATTATTACTTTCACTGCAAAACATTATATTCAAACCTGAAAGTTTCTAAATTTGAGGTCCCCCTTAAGCTTGACGCCCAGGCCAAATGGTCCTCCTAGCCCCCCGCTCTGATAGGCCCTATATATATATATGTGTGTGTGTGTGTGTGTGTGTGTGTGTGTGTGGACGAACAATTCTGGGAATACTTTCTCGTCATGATGGCCCCCGTAGGACAACTGCCCCTGAATTGTCCCCATTGAATAATGGCCACTGTCCTGACATTTACTTTATTTCGTAAAATAACACGAATTATTGTTTTATTTATTATACACAAAATAATATTGAACATGAGAAAGTCGAAGATGTAAATTACCATGATTATAAGTCATAGCTTACACACGCACGACAAAGGAAAATTTTGGTGCTGCATCTCCTGCAGTCATCTGGTTGAAGGTGACGGTGTTCAGTGCCTGCGCCCTCTTCAACACTTCAAGAAATCGCCAAATATTTAGATGGAATGAACCAATATTAACTTGTATGTGGTTATGCCACCCTTCTAAGGAGGTGTTGGTGCGAGGTAGATCTTTGACTACACGGTTGTGCATATTCCACATGCTCACAGGGAACCGTGGAACTTGCCTGTTATGTCGACGTTGTCTGCCGATGTATGTATCTTCGAAGTAGTCCACAACGGGATCAGTTCAGGTGGCATATTCTGTTGCGGCATCTTGTAGGCGTCGACCACTTCATCTTCTGGGACGAATGCCAGAGCGGATAACATGCGGATGTTCAGGACGAAGTCAGCATCGGCTTAGTATGTTTCTTATAATCCCTCGGACTGTAGCTTACGATATATGTTTTGCGATAAGTGGTAGAAACATCCCTTGACTCTTACGTTGGGTAAGACATCTTCAATGGCGCTCCTGGCAACATTTTCATAATCAATAAGTATAGTCTCTGGGTTGAGCATAGGGTTGATGGTGAAGAGTTGATGGAGAAGGTCTTGATATGTTGCTCGATGTTTGTTTGGTAGCAGTGCATAAACACGAATTTAAATGTCCTGGAGCAAACCAATCGGTTAAATTCTCCAGTAGCCTTAGATTTTGGGCTGTGGAAAACACCAGCATGCGGCGATCACCCGGTTCTCCTTTAATTTGTATACGAAATTTGGTGCAGATTAGCCTAACCGTTTAGGCGTGTATAAACGAACAGACATAATCATCTTCATTATCATCATCATAACTATGTGTATACTATATAGATATTCAGAATTGAATATCCGGGGACAATTGTCCGGGCGGCGGTTCTCCGTGGGGCAGTTGTCCCGATACCCTCAACAGCACATCACTTCAACATGACGTCATACTGCTATCTAATAGGTGATAGTCATAATGACGTCATACTATAGCTATATTACCCTTATGTTGGGGCATGAATAGGTCATTATTGAACTACACTACATCATGCTAAATGTATCATGCCATATTACCGGCTAAAAAGTGACAGTCACGGAGATGTTATATCGCAGTTATACCACCATCATACTGAATAGTGAAGTTATGTTAGTGCCATATTGATGTTATTATTGAAAACATGGTGTCATGACGACAGCATGAGGATATAAAGACGTCATAATAGCATCAAATATGATTCACTTTCTAAACGTCAGTATGATTCCATTCTGCATCGTTCATTCTAGAGCGTACAATCATATCTTGATCAAGAACGTCCGCCCTAATATGTCGTTGCATAATCATACTGTAAATTCCTCTCTTATGTTTCATATTCGCACCCACTTTACCTTACAATCTACGAGCGTTATGCCCAACGCTTATTTCCAGTCAATAATTTATCAGATTTCGCTTAACATTCTGTCAATGGAAATAAGTTTGTCGTTTGCGACTCGTTTCTCAAACAGAATTTTCATCGGTCTAGTCGCAGCTGTGCGTCGTTGTTGATAAAGCGTCAGAATTCGATAAACGCATTTGACAAACACGTTCCGTAAAGTGCGCGCAGTCGGACGCATAATGATGCATTAATACTGAAATTTAAAAATTCATCTCTCTCTCTCTCTCTCTCTCAGCTAAGGTTCAAAGTAACACTTGGTCATAAACCATTAATGTTTAGGTGAAAAACAAATTGCATTCTAAAATTATATATACTGTTTGTAATGATTTTAGTCTATTTTATTTTATTTCAAATATTTTTGAAAATGAAGATTGCCTGACATTAAGAAACCAAAAACAGCCGAAATTATCCTCGCGAAATTCGCAATTCATGATTCCGATTTCCAAATCATTTTAAATCTAATCTCTAAGTTCAATATTTTGATCGAGTTTAAAACCAAAGAAAATATAGTAATAAAATTTGAGAAATGAAAACAAACCACACTTTTTCAGAATTTTTATTTTGTTTTATGAAAATTGTATGCAAAAATTTTACTTCCATCGAATTTGGAGGCAGAAAACAACTTCAAAAAATTTAACTGCATCAAAAGTTTAAAAAACTTTTACTACTACTACTATTACTACTACTACTAATAATAATAATAATAATAATGTATGATAATAAAAACCCACTCTAATACAGAGTTTATTTCCACAACAGTTTCGATGCCCACTGGCATCCTCTTCGGGTGGATACAGAAAAAGGTTTTTCTGTATCGAGCCGAAGAGGATGCCAGTGGGCATCGAAACTGTTGTGGAAATAAACTGTCTATTAGAGTGGGTTTTTATTATCATATTTTGACCGTCACGTAGAAAAAAGTGAAGTTTTTTGCATTTAATAATAATGTAGTAATCACTATACATATACCCCGTCCTTTTCATGAAAGGTAGTACTGGATCTCTGAGGGTTGAGGTATTGCTTTATTACCGACGGAGATCCCTTTGTGTTTTTGTGTGTGCGCGTATGATTTAAGTATCTTCGGTCCCAAGTGTCATTCCCGTCGCATGGAGGATGGGAAATGTTATCTTAAATATAATGCATGTCATAATATATAAAACTTAAACTAAATCTATTAACTTCTGTTTTGAAAATATTAATACTTTCTATTTTTATTATGAATGTACATTTATTAGATTTATTATAAGTAAACCTTTTAAAAGTTTGGTTAAGCCTCTTAAGGAGGAATATTCAACTTCCTTTTCCATACTGATTCGATAATAAAATGAAAAGCGCTTTACTTTGCGTGCATAAAGCCCCATAGGCAGAATCTGACCGGATTAAAATCGTTTCTAAAAGATTTCAGGATGTGAATATATACTCGTATACTTATTATATATATATATATATATATATATATATATATATATATATTGGTGAAGGCCGCTTCTGGCAAGCTTCAATTTCAATTTAAGCAGAAAGCCACAGACAAGAAGGAAAGAAACATCCATCATGTTGGAAAGGGACTATATTTGGTACAATGCAACGTTTCAAGCACAAACTATGCTCATCTTCAGGCAAAAAATTCTGAAAAGTTAAAAACAGAATATTAAAAACCATAATGAATGACAAATATAAAATACAAAATAATGTAAGGAAAAAAACCCAAACTAAAAATTCACAAGTTTTTAAAAACACTAAAATGAAAGTCACACACTAAAAAGAATACACCTTAAATCTAAGTAGCACAGATTCCGAGGCAAAACCAATACAAACAGAAGCATCTAAAAACAAGTAGAGGTTGGTTGTTAAAAATGTTCAGTTAAGACGGAGGGGAACGGATGAATTATCAGAATTAAATTATCAGACTTAAGGTGTATTCTTTTTAGTGTGTGACTTTCATTTTAGTGTTTTTAAAAACTTGTGAATTTTTAGTTTGGGTTTTTTTTCTTACATTATTTTGTATTTTATATTTGTCATTCATTATGGTTTTTAATATTCTGTTTTTAACTTTTTAGAATTTTTTGCCTGAAGATGAGCATAGTTTGTGCTTGAAACGTTGCATTGTACAAAATATAGTCCCTCTCCAACATGATGGATGTTTCTTTCCTTCTTGTCTGTGGCTTTCTATATATATATATACTGTATATACTTATTGTGTGTATATATATATATGTATATATAGTTTATATACCCATAGGGAACAAAAAATAAAAGCGATAAGAGGAATTAAAAAAGATTAACAAGTACTGATTAAAGGAAAAGGTATTGTAACAAGATTTGGCTTATTTTATGTTCCCCAACTATTTATTAAGTTATTAACAAAGTGTATGAATGCACATTATAAACTATTCCTTTCAGTTGTATCTATTTTTTTTCATATGAAATTTTTTAATCTATCACAGTTAATACAATGATTATTTGTATACAAATGGTTGAACACTGTATTAAAATTATTCGCACTTCTGCAAGCATATTTATGCTGATTTACTCTGACAGCTAATGTTTTACTAGTTAATACAATGATTATTTGTATACAAATGGTTGAACACTGTATTAAAATTATTCGCACTTCTGCAAGCATATTTATGCTGATTTACTCTGACAGCTAATGTTTTACTAGTTTGTTCTATACATACTAAATCACAGTGTTTAGATCCGATGGAGTAAACACACCTGCTTTACCTGCATGGGCTATTTTTTAATTAAACGAGATTTAATGGTATTTTCTATTAAAAACAACGTT